>SKCR01046842.1:0-73870 GCA_019454045.1 Zanthoxylum bungeanum | reverse complement strand
ACGCTTCATCGGCACCGTCGAAACGCATGACTCGTGAGAAGAATATAATCGCCTACCCTCCGATCTACAACCACAACGGACCGCTAACGAGAGCTCGCCAGGGACCCAACGCTCCGGCAGCCGCCGCCGCCGATACCGTGGTAATTGGTGGAGCTCCGGGTTCGTCTGGCGGGAAGCTCGAGGCGGCGCGTGATGACACGAAGCTCGAGGCGGTTGATCAGCTGAGCAAAGCGAGTGAAGAGTGGGAAGCATTGGAGGCGAAAATCGAAGCGGATTTTGAGGCGATTAGATCTCGTGATAGTAATGTTCATGTTGTGCCTACACATTGTGGTGAGTTTCTTTAAACAAAAAAAATAAAAATAAATAAACCCTAATCTTTGCATGTTTTGACCTACCATTGTCAACCTTTTGTATTTGGATGCAAATTAGTTTATGATTGAATGTCTAGTTGAAGCTCCTTATCCCTTGGTTGCCTTGAAACATGAGAAAAAAAGACGATGAAGGTTTGAATTTTATTGTGTGGCAATGGAATCTCTTGTTTTGATTTGGAAATTATATCATTCTTTCTATCCATAGGTTGGTTTTCATGGACAAAAATTCACCCACTTGAGGAGCAAGCATTGCCTTCATTTTTCAATGGGAAGTCCGAGGTCCGAACTCCTGATATCTACACGGAGATACGCAACTGGGTTATGAAGAAGTTTCACTCTAATCCAGATACTCAGATTGAATTGAAAGATTTGTCGGAACTTGAAGTTGGATCCTTGGATGCTAGGCAGGAGGTGATGGAGTTCTTGGACTACTGGGGTTTGATTAATTTCCATCCATTCCCACCAGTAGAATCCACTGTTGCAAATGCTAATAGTGATGTGGCAGAAAAAAAGGATTCATTGCTTGATAAATTGTACCGCTTTGAAGAAATTAAAGCATGCCCTCCTGTTGCTCCGAAGCCTAACAAAACTTTTCCTGCTATGCCATCTGGGTTGTTTCCGGAGTCTGCCATTGCTGAAGAGTTAGCGAAGCTAGAGGAACCAGCTGTTGAGTACCATTGCAACTCTTGCACGGCTGATTGCTCTCGCAAACGCTACCATTGTCAAAAACAGGTTGGTTGATTGATTCTTATTTTTTGATTATTGAATTTTATGCTCCATATAAGGAGATATTATACCTGAAATATAGATTATTAGTTATCCATTATTATTGTTATTATTTTTAGTTTAAAAAATGGAGGGGACTGCCTATAGTGGAAGTCATTACTCATTAATTTGGATGTCTGATCAATTGTCTGTTAGAGGGCCGTGCTCCATCATCTGTATTTGTTTTGCACATGGTACAATTACTTGAATCCAATATTAACTGCAATAAGTATATTGATCAGTGAACTCGTTATAAAATGATTGTCATGTCATGGTGATAAAACCATCAGTTCGATGAAACAAGAATTGATGACTTATTGGTTGATTTTTCCCTTTTTGATTTTTCTGTAATGCATATACTGTCTATGTTCATATGTGCAGGCAGATTTTGATTTGTGTACTGATTGCTTCAATAATGGGAAGTTTGGCTCGGGCATGTCATCATCGGATTTCATTCTCATGGTGCCGGCTGAAGCAGCTGGTGTAGGTGGTGGGAAGTGGACAGATCAGGAGACCCTTCTCCTCCTTGAAGCATTGGAGCTTTATAAAGAAAACTGGAATGAGATTGCAGAGCATGTTGCCACTAAAACCAAAGCTCAATGTATTTTGCACTTTGTTCAAATGCCAATTGAGGATGCGTATCTTGATTGTGATGATGATGTAGATGCTAATTCCAAAGAAACTGCAGATCCTGCTGCAACCACCAATGGTGATGCATCTGCCTCTAAAGATGTTCCTGAAACATCAGAGAGTAAGACTGGTGCTGTAGAGGGTCAGACCCAGACTTCTCCTGTGGAAACTTCAAAACCAGAAGATGCAAGTGAAATGAAAATATGTGAGGACACCTCAAAATCCAAAGATGAAAGTAAAGTTAAAGTTGATGAGCAAATGTTAAATTCAGAAGATACTAGTGAGGGGAAGGTTGGTCAGGAGACAGATGAAAACATTGCATTGAAGGCTCTTAGGGAAGCATTTGAAGCTGTTGGTTATCCTCCAACACCTAAAAGCCCACATTCCTTTGCTGAAGTTGGAAACCCTGTCATGGCATTGGTAAGTTGTATATGTCAGCTATGCAGAAAATAGCTGGTTTTTCTTTGAGCAGGTCTAGGCTCTAGCCGGAAAACCAAGGACAAATTAGTACTTAACTATCTTTTAGGTATAAATTTAAGGTAAAGTTTCACAATAGTTCTTTCATAAAGTAATGACCATGATTTAGTGCTTTCCAGAACAAACTAAAAGGACATGTTTTAACTGTCTAAACGAAAAGGTTTATGGTATTTCCCTTCAAATTAGGATTCAGAATTTCAGATCTAGGAGTGATTTTCAACATTGATATTTGATATAGTTATGAAACTGAGGTAAAGAAGACCTGTTTATTGCAAATGGTTGGGAAGGATTCCTCTTGTCAAATATTTGAGTAATTTTCTGCATTGCTTTTGGGTAGCCTTACATCTGGGCAAGTTGATTCTTTGGAAACTTAGGGCATTAATTTGTGAGAACTCGTTTAGTGAGGTTCACCCCTCAAACATCAAGGTTCTCCTAAAAAGTGCTTTTTTGTTTGGCTTCTTATTCTTCTTCTATTTAGGTGTATAAATAATCTGATCAATTTTCTCTGCCATCTCAACCCTTTCCTCCCAAAAAATAAATCAATAACAAAATTAATGGCAGATATATTTTACCAAACTGGAATAAAATCCATCTTAGACCTGCTGTAGTCCTTCAATATAAATCTTGTGTAACTTGATCTATCAGAGAATTTAATATTTTTCCTTATACATATATACAACTGTCATCTTAAGATGTCTATTAGTTGGAAATTAATACCTATTAATGTATGAAAGCGGTTGCCTTTGCCTCGCTTTGCCAGGAGTTAAAACACCTTAGTTTCTCGTTTTCCTTGAAAAAATTAGAGCTTACAAGTTCTATCTTCTGCAGGCAGCATTCTTGGCACTGTTGGTGGGACCTGATATGGCTACTGCTTCAGCTCGTAGTTCTTTGAAATCTATATCTGGCAATCGTCCTGCAATGCAGCTGGCTGCAAAGCACTGCTTCATTTTGGAAGATCCACCAGGTGATAAGAAGGAACCAACTCGTTCTGAGAGGTATGTGGAGTTTTCTGTGAAGCTATAATATTGTGGCAGTTTGTATGTGTTATGTCTGACATCAGTAAGAGGTTCACAGTATCGTTGCTGAAATGGCTGATCGAGATACTCAAAAAGATAAAAACCCGGAAGACAGAAACGTCAAGGGAAATAACTCTACCTCAGTGTGGATGAAAGAGATTCGTCAAATGATCCTGGAGACAAGAAAATCAAAGATTCTGTTCCAGAAGAAAAGAGACAATCAGCTTCCTCAAACAAAAAATCCTCGGAGAAATTACGTGATGCTAAAGGACCAGGCAGCGAAGGTACTGAGAAAGTTGAACCTGGTGATTTGAACAAGCTAAACATTCCAAAATCTCCAAAGGACAATCAAGCAAGTATTCTGCAGGAATCAAATGATTTACCATCCAAGGTTCCACAAAGTTCTCAGAAGGAGTTGAGGGAGGGGAGTTCAGGAGAGCCTACTCCACCTGTAGATGTAACAAAGAATGAGCCTGATCAGCCAGCTACATCAAATTCAGTTGAAAAGCGATCTCAACCTTCCAAGGCAACTAAGGATGTGGATATGGTTTCTGATTCTCTACCCTTGGAGAACAGTGAACCTGATAAACAAATTACAGCAAGTTCCAGCAGAGAACCATCCCAACCAATAGAAGCACAAAAGGATGTAGAAATGATGTCTTCTTTACTGCCCTCAGAAATAAATGAACCTCAACGGAATGACTCAATAACTGGAACTGAAACAGCTACAGGTCTTTTTCCTCTCTATTTTTCTCGATCCAAACTTGCCATGATAGGTTCGGAAATTGAAGGCAAAGGAGGAGGGAGCATGTTTTATTGACAAACTTGTTATAATTTAAGTTATATTTGTTGATGCATACTATTTTCTGATGCCCTATCTTGTCGGAAAAAGGCTTTTATTTTATTTTTTTTTTTGCTTTTGTTTGGTTTATTCTATCTTCTGACTGTATCTCCTTGTTTTTGCTATTATTTGAAGGCAAAGATCAACTTAGAGATGGTAAAGATGAGAAGCATAATTCTAAAGAGACAAAAGATGACCATTACATTGATAAAGTAAAGCGTGCAGCAGTTGCTGCACTGTCTGCAGCAGCAGTGAAGGCGAAACTTCTTGCTTGCCAGGAAGAGGATCAAATCCGACAACTTGCTACATCATTGATTGAAAAACAGGTAATCTTATATAGCCAATTTGGCTTTCTTAATTTCTTCTGTTGACACTTCGGGAATTAGACTTATTGGAGGCCCAATTTTGTTGCAGTTGCAAAAGCTGGAAGCCAAGTTAGCTTTCTTTAACGAGATGGATAGTGTGACTTTGAGGGTAAGAGAGCAATTGGAGAGGTCAAGACAGAGGCTGTACCAGGAACGAGCACATATAATTCAAGCTCGACTTGGCCCATCCAGATCAATGCAACCAACAATGCCTGCCAATAGAATTCCAATGACCTTTGCTAACTCAGTTGCAAGACCTATGAGCATGACTTCCCCAAGGCAACCACTTTCCAGACCCATGGCCCCTCAAGCTTCTACCCCTTCTAATCCATTTGGATCCACAACAGCGGGAAGTTCAATTCGGCCTTCCAGTGAGGACAACATTTCTTCAGTTGGGACGAAGTAATCTCTTACCATAGTATGTAAATAGATTTCCCATCCAGTCATACATGTTCTATTTTTACCAAGTGAGTATCTGTTTTTTCTATGTATTTTTTTTTTATTTGTGTATGTTAGTATTTGCAAATTCAATTTTTAAGCGGGTCTTTGTTAAAATTAATTTCCACCTGCTGTTCCTCGGTCCATATTACTAAAGATTGTGAACTTCACAAATCAGGAAATTCTGTACTTCATTTTAGCTTTTGACTTCTTTTTTTGCTGTCACATTCATCTAATTGATTGTATGTCTTGAAACTGCGCCTTCTCAAGCAATCTCTATCCACACGACATTGTCCCAATGCTACTAGTTTTTTTTTTTTTTTTTTTTTTTTTTTTTTTAATTTCTTGCACAATTTTTAGGTCATTCGAATTGTACAGAATTTGATTTTGACTATTGAGCTTAAATGAATCTTCATCTGTGCAGTTATTGGAAGGGATTCGAGTTTGCACATTGGTTTAACCCATTGGTAAGATCAAAATTCTCATAATAATTTGTAGATGTGTACTCAGTTAGCAATCTCTTCTCGGTATCATCTGGGGACAAAAAAAAGAGACCCATTCGAAGTTGAGATCATTAGATGGTTAACAAAAACTAGCGTATTATGGTTTAAGATTTTACATATGTTTGTATCTTAATTAACTAGTGTTAGTACGTGTAAAATTTTGTTTGTTTGTTTTGTTTTTTGTTTTGTTTTTGTTTTTTTTTTTTTTTTTTTGTTTTTTGTATTTTTATCCACAATTATCATGAATGCTAAGAGTTGTAATTATCTTATTGGTATCGAGGAAGCTGCTTAAGATCCCTTGATAACATTGAAGGCTTATATCATATTATTGTTTTTCATGATGGGTTATTTTAACCTAATTTTTTTTACCCAAATTTTGTCAATTGATTTTACAGAATTCAATGATAAATATTGAAGTAACATTTAATGATATTAATTCATCTACTATTAGATTGTATGATATTAATGGTCGAGAAATTATATGTCAATAATCTTACGATAATCTCTTTATTTAATCTGTTTAATTATAGCTTTCAGAGAACAAGTTGGAAGTCCCCATGTTCACTGAGGCAAAAAATATTTTTAAATATCTCATACAAAATCTCGATCCCTTAAACCATTAAAATCAGAAATAAAGACCCCTGGTCGCCCTTGTCCAGATATGTATAAAAAAACATCATAAAAAAAAAGCCCCAGCAAAATGACACCACGCTAACTAGAGCTGGCAATATAATCATTTATTTTGGATAAATATTATCCGGCGGAAATATCCGAAGTCAGTGGATAATAATTAGGTTTTAAATATCCTAAATGATTTCAAGATACCCGTTTTCCGACCCAAAAATGAAATAAATTCTATAATATTAGCAATAAAAAAAATAAAAATTAATTTTTGGTTATTCCAGTCTATATCGATTAATTGAATTATCGATCAATTTCCAATACAAATACCATATCGATTATTGGATATATGTTGACGGCTGATTTTCGTTCCGGGGTAAATCGGTAAACTTACTCCTCGAACAATTCTCCATCAATTGTGAATTTGTTTGGTTTGAGGGACCAAATATAAACTTAGCAAAAGATGAGAAAACACACAGACAAAACAGAAGGTTTAACGTGGTTTGGCGGAATGGATCCAACCAAAGTACACGGGCACAAGGGAAAAAAAGGCTTTTATTACGTGGTCGGGTTTGGCCGACCTGCATTAACTCTCGCTTACACACCTGACCGACCTCTCTCTAGCTCTTGCTTATAACAAGCTTTTTGCTCTATAGTACAAGTGAATAATGAAATAGAATTAGTCAACCTTTAACAATGAATTCTCAACCCCTTACATTAACTCTCGCTTACACACCTGACCGACCTCTCTCTAGCTCTTGCTTATAACAAGCTTTTTGCTCTATAGTACAAGTGAATAATGAAATAGAATTAGTCAACCTTTAACAATGAATTCTCAACCCCTTTATATAGTAGGGAAAATTCTACTGTTACACTAATCTCGTAACATCAGTCACGTGAATCTACCATGAATGCGGGGGCTCTCTTCCCCAACTGCTCTACCACCCGACATCTCATTAAATCATACCACTTTTGGCCACTGCTACACGTTTCCTTACAAAGCCAACCTGTAATCTATCAAATCTCATGTGATAGCGTGTGCTAGAAGATAAGCTAGTAACATGCTCTTGTCACGTCAGACCTCTTTGGAAGGTACAAGTTCTCATACAGGACTTACGTCACTTAGACTTGATCATAAAACCACTACCCCGACCCGCCCAACCAGGTTGGACAACTGAAACGACATCTTGTCTTGTTGAGCCACCGGGTCAGGTCGGTCCTGAGGCCTTGCTTCACTCCTCTGAACAACTTTCCATCTTGGGTCGGGTATCATGTGCAAACCAATTCTGATCTCTTCACTGGGCACGACACCTCTGCCTCATGGGCCTTGGCCCCCGTGTCCGGGAAGTGGAAATCCCCTTCATACCCTACTCGAGATTCTGATTTCTTGGGGGTGAAAACCACCATCAGTATTTGTCCCCTAGTTCTTGGTATCAACGAATAAGCGAGTTGGTGCCGGGAACTATAAAAAAGATGGTGGTGTATGAAGCCGTAGACTGATCTAGCGTTCTCGGGCTGAAACTTTCATAGACATCTCATACTGCTCTAACTCATAACGAGTATCATAACTGCAAACCTCAGTGTTTCTTTTGAAACAAATCATAACGGGTCTATAGCTCTGATCTAGCATCTCTACTTCTGATCCAAAACTTGATCATATCTCCCACTAGGCCTTCTTGACCAAAGAGGAGGATCCCGACTAGCTTTGGTTAGTCAATCGTTTTGGCTTTGCTTGGAGAAGCCCATCTTATGCCTCATCGAACAGATGCATGCTCTTTTCATGCTACAAACTCGAAAGGAAATGATATGCAGAGTCCTGCAAAGCAGAACAAACCACATGCCAATAAACAAAACAAGGTCTCGGTGGGACATAACCCGACCCCGGGCCATAATAAATACTTGGCCACAAGGGAATGTTCCCTCTTTTTTCCAACAAACATGGCCTCGGCGGAACGAATGCAGCCCCGAGCCATCATAACACACTGGCCACAAGGGAATGCTCCCACTTGTGCCACTAAACACTTGGCCATGGAGGAAAAACTCCGACCCCATGCCAACAAAGATAATAAAGGCATCGGTGGGACGTAGTCCGACCTCAAGCCGATCTGAAAAAGAGATGCCTTGGGGGAAAGATCGACCCCAAGCTATCTAAGTCGCTTGGTCGCAAGAGAATGAACCCTCTATGCACCAACACACAAGAAATGGACCTCGACGGAACGAATGCAGCCCCAAGCCATATTAAGTATTTGGCCACAAGGGAGTACTCCCTCCTTGTGCCATCAACATGGCCTCGGCGGAGCGAATGCAGCCCCGAGCCATCATAACAAACTAGCCACAAGGGAATGTTCCCTCCTTGTGCTACTAAACACTTGCCCATATGGGAGAAACTCTGACCTCATGCCAACAAAGATAATTAAGACGTCGGTGGGACGTAGCCCGACCCCGAGTTGATATAACAAAGAGATGCCTTGAGGGAAAGGCCGACCCCAAGCCATCTAAGTCGCTAGGTCGCAATGGAATGAATCATCCTTCCACCAATACACAAGAAATGGGCTTCAACGAAACGAATGCAGCCCCGAGCTATATTAAGTACTTGGCCACAAATGAGTACCCCCTTCTTGTGCCATCAACATGGTATCGGTGGAATGAATGCAGCCTCGAGCCATCATAACAAACTGGCCACAAGGGAATGCTCACTCTTTGTGCCACTAAACACTTGGCAGTGAGGGAGAAACTGTTGAGGTTTTATAAGGAATTACAGGTTGGCGCAGCGGAGCGCGGAAAAACTTAATTTTCCGATTTCAAAATTTTTTCTTGGAACAATTAAATAAACTTATTTATTTAATTAACCAATACTTAAAATCTGAAATTTTAACCCAAGAAATCATATTTCTTTTAATTACCAAATGACCCCAAAGTTTTGCAAATTAATTATTTTGGTAATTAAAATGTCAAATACATATTTAATTGATACCAAATCAATCCCAAAATAATTTATACATAATTTGCAACCAAACCAGAAATCTTTCCAGATTTACGAAACTGCCCAGAATTTTTCCAGAATTACGAAATCTGCCCAGATTTTTAAATAATTACAATTTGGCCCAATTTGTTCAAAACACATCAAGATCAAATCCAATCAATCCCAAATTTGACATACATCAAATATACATCAAATTATATCATATATATGAAAAGCCCCAAAATTTGAATGGGTTAAGAACCCTAATTTCATAAATTACTCAAATTGGACAATTTACATTAAATTGACAAAATTCAACACTTTAATTATTCAATTACCACACCAATCAAGTCTCACCATCATGAAATTAATCAAGAACAATTCTAGGTTAACTATGAATGACTAACTAAATCTAGAATGACAACTTTAATTTTCTAATTAATTTATTAAGCTTAATTACAATAATAAGCAAATAAATTAATCATACATGCTTAACATCATCAAACAAGCTTCCAACACATATAAATTACATACTTAAAGAGTAGAGAAAATTCTAAGCATCATAAATTGAAGCCTAGACTCATGGAAATAATTTCCTAATTGAAGAAAGTTGGAAATTACTTACAAATCCAAGAGTTTGATGATGAATTTCCTTTTTCCTTCCAACTTTTCTCTCAACATTACTTTGTAAAATATTTGTCAAACTTGTGTAAGTGTCAAAAAATGAAACAAAACAACTTTTGTATATGTTTCACCTAATTGCCGATTTTTGCTAAGAAAAATAAATAGCAATTATTTATTTTTTGTTCAAAATCCATTAGTCCACATATATGCTTTAATAAAGCAACACTTTATCTTTAATAAAGTTATCAAAAATGTGTTCCAATTATAACATGTCATTTCCAAAGAATCATTACAAAAGGTATTTAATTATTAATACATTAAATTATTAACAATTAAATAATTAAATAATAAATATAAATATCTTAAATATATGTATTATATTTACATTAAATATCTCAAATACATATAATAATAATATATGTTAAATATCACAAATTGATATTTAATTAATGTGTATTTAATAATATCAAATATTAAATACAAATACACATTAAATCAGAAATGACTGTTAGGTCCCGATTGCATGTATTTTCGTTTAACCATTAAACGAGTCATAAATAATCAGTATTATCCATAACAGTTGTCCAAATGCTTTACGAGTATATTTCATTAGTGAGACTTTCTAGATTCAGGCATATACGTCACGAAATCAAATTTCGTATCCATAATTCACCCACCCGTAAATTATGACGAACACGGATAAACTCTCTGAATCATACAGGTCGAGGTCACTGCATACGTATAATCCATTTGTCACAGATATCCGGATTATTCCAGAGATATAGATACAAACGTCAAATCTCTATAGATATAATCACGTCGACGTTTCTATTAGCAATCCCTAAAAAAAAACACTTAGAACTAATTTATACAGTGTACCACGGGCCCATGGATTTAACAGATTGCTAATTTCATATTGAATACCTATGCTCTATACACAAAGCTGACGGATCATATCTTGATACACACAGGATATCCTGAGCATCAGTCCACACCCAACGAACAAGCGGAGGTCTGATCTAAATAGATCGGTGACATGACTGCCATCTAAGTGTGGAGGATAACTCAGATATCCACAGTGGTATCTCAAGTCAAAGAATCACTATACTCACTCAACCTGAGAAGATTCTTATTGACGTTGGTGTACCATCTATTAAGAATCTTCGGTGAGTCGTTCAGTGTCTATCCGTTATAAACACCTACACGTCTATACGAGTCTCCAAGACTCATGGTTCACTGAGAAACCATCGGAATCCAAGATTCCAATATACGACATGTACCAGTCTCAACGGGTTTACTTTACTGACCAAGTAGTGTAAACTTTGATCGGAAACAGTCTAAGAATGACAACGTCATGATACAACTCAATGTCAGTTGCGACGCTTTTGCAACAGTATCATAACTAATCATTCTAAGGTTGGTTACGTCTTTACCATATTAAAGAAGATTTTATATAAAAGAAACGATTCATTTTATTATAATAAAATGTTACATAAGTATTTACAATGAAATACATAATAAAATTGGCACTCAGAGCACCAATCCTAATAAAATCTCTCACTTGCTCTAGTGCCAATATCGATTGTATCTAATACCCATCGACTCCACATGTTTATCAAATAACTTCGGAGGTATGGCCTTCGTAAGCGGGTCTGCTACATTATCTTCACTCGGTACCTTGCACACGACAATGTCCATTCTCGACATAATCTCTCGAATGATGTGGTACTTTTATTCCACATGCTTCGACTTCTGATGCGCCATTGGTTCTTTTGCTTGCGCAATGGCTCCAGTATTATCACAGTATAACAGAATCAGATTCTCGATACTTGGGACCACTCCCAATTCTGTGATAAAGTTCCTAACCCAAACAGCTTCCTTTGCAGCTTCATAAGCTGCAATATATTCCGCCTCTGTGGTGGAATCAGTTGTCGACCCCTGTTTGGAACTCTTCCAACAAACTGCACCTCCGTTAAGGGTAAACACGAATCCTGATGTAGACTTTCTATCATCAGGATCCGATTGGAAATCAGAATCCGTATACTCATTAACCTGCAGTTCGTTTCCTCCATAGATAATAAACTTATCCTTAGTACCTTTAAGATACTTGAGGATATGTTTAATGGCTATCTAATGGTCATTCCTAGATTGGACTGATATCTGCTCGTCACACTAACTTTCGAAGCTGATATCAGACCTAGTATATAACATGGCATACATGATGCTGCCCAAACACGAAGCATATGGTTGATTAGACATTCTAATATTCTCATCTTCTTTTTGCGGACACATCTTCTTCGAAAGATGTAAGCCATGTCTGAACGGTATGTTTGCTATCTTACAGTTATAAAAATTATACCGCTCTAATATCTTATTGGGATAACCCAATAAGCTTCATTTCTCTATCTCTATAGAGTTTTATGCCTAAGACATAAGAAGTTTCAACCAGGTCATTCATGGAGAAATTCTTACAGAGGTAAGCTTTGACGCCTTGCATCATCCCAATATCATTCCCAATGATAAGGATGTCATCAACATAGAGAATTAAAAATACCACCATACTCCCACTGTCATTCTTATACACACATGATTCTTCCGAATTCTTGAGAAAACCAGACAATTTGATTATCTCGTCGAATCGAAGATTCCAACTTCATGAAGCTTGTTTAAGTCTATAAATGGACTTCTTCAGCTTGCATACCATGCCCGAGTTTTCGCTGGATGCAAAACCATCTGGTTGTTCCATATAGATTTCTTCATCAAGAAACCATTTAGAAAAGCCGTTTTAACATCCATTTGCCAAATCTCATAATCATGATATGCAGCAATAGACAATAAAATCCTATTGGACTTTAGCATCGCAACAGATGAAAAAGTTTCATCATAGTGGACTTTAGCATCGCAACGATGAAAAAGTTTCATCATAGTCGACACCAGGTCACTGCGAGTAACCTTTAGCTATCAGTCGGGCCTTTAAGGTTTCAACCTTTCCTTCGGGCCCCCGCTTCTTCTTGCAAATCCATTTACAATCGATAGGAATAATTCCTTCGGGAAGCGGAACCAAGTTCCAAACTTGATTCTCATGCATTGAGTCCATCTCGGATTTCATGGCGTCTTGCCACTTCACAGAGTCGATGTCCAACATCGATTCTTTATAGGTAAAAGGGTCAGTTTCTTCGACTAAGAGAACATCCAGACTCTTTTCTTGTATCAAATACAAGCGTTCAGGAGGTCTAAATACCGTTTGTGACCTACGGAATGTGTGCGTTGAAGGTTCTTCATCTTCTTGAACTACAGGTTTCTTCATAAGTTCGTTGTATCTAGATTGTACTTCATCAAGTTCAACCTGTCTATGATCACCGTCTTCAGCCAAAAATTCTATTTCTAGAAATTTTACGAAGCGAGATACGAACACATTTCGATGCTCGGTATCATAGTACAAATATCCTTTCATATTTGAAGGATATCCAACAAACATAAACTTCTGCCTTCGAGGTAAAAGCTTATTTTGCTGAGCCATCCTGACATAAACATGACACCCCCAAATCTTAACATAGCTAAGATTCAGTTTCCTACCAGTCCATATCTCATACGGAATCGTAGGAACAGCCTTGGAAGGAATCTTGTTCAAAAGATGTGCATCAGTTAAAAGAGCATAACCTCATAAATAATAGGGTAAATATGTATAACTCAACATCGATCGGACCATATCCAATAAAGTCTGATTTCTCCTCTCTGACACTCCATTATGATGCGGAGTACCGGAATGAGTATATTGAGCTAGAATCCCGTTCTCCTTTAAATAATCAGTGAACTCTGCACTCATATATTCACCGCCTCGATCAGATCGAAAGCATTTAATATATTTACCAGTTTGTTTTTCAACTTCATTTCAGAATTCTTTGAACTTTTCAAAGGTTTCCGATTTATCTCTCATCAAATAGACATAACCGTACCGTGACAGATCATCGATAAAGGTGACGAAGTAAGAAAAACCAATGTGAGCAGTTTGACTTAAAGGACCACATACATCAGAATGTACGAGTTCCAATAAGTCAGTGGCTCGGTGTCCAACACCTGAAAATAAGGCTTTGGTCATTTTACCCCGAATGCAAGATTCGCAAGTTGGATAAGGTTCAATGGCGAGATCATGTATCAAACCATTCTTAACCAACTGGGTTAGGCGTTTCACGCCTGTATGACCCAACCTCATGTGCCACAGTTTAGTATTATTAATAACAGATTGTTTACGTTTATTTATTCCAGTATTAAAGATATCTTGTGTAGTACACAATATGTAATGACCAAGCTCGTTTTGACAACAAAGGATCTCAATATTATAACTATCATATAAATACAAAAAACGATTCTTAATATTTACATTATAACCTTCAGTATCTAATACAAAAAGGGACATAATATTCGCCACACATCCAGGCACAAAATAGCAGTCATTTAATAAAAGTCTCCCACTGGGTAATGGAATCTCGCACATGCCCACTGCAACTGCATCCAGAGAGTCGCCACTCCCGAATCGCAACTGCATCTCCCCATATTTCAGCTGTCTACTTCCCTTCAGCACCTGCAACGTATTGAAAATGTGAATAGGACAAGCAGAATCCAAAATCCAATTAGATGTCATAGCTTCACAAGCTAATGAAATATCGATAATAGGAAAAATAAAAGTACCTTATATCGATGCTCTTTCCTTCCTTAGTTGTGCAAGATAGTCCGAGAAATTCCGTTTCCAGTGCTCGACTTTCTGGAAGTGGTGGCACTTGTCTTCATAAGCTCTCTTGGGCTTCACCGTCTTACCCTGCGGAGGAATATTGAAACTTATCTTTTTCTTTCCTTTTATCTTCTTCCCCTTCGACTTGGATTGGGAAGAAGCGGAAAGTGAAGTAGGTTTCGGAAGGCGAGTTGGAACTCCCTTCCCTAAATCTTCCTCTGCTGTGAGAAGCATCATATGTAACTCACGATAAGAACAATGAATCCCATTCATGTTGAAATACATTACGAACTGGCGATATGACGCCGGGAGTGAACCGAGAATGACACTACGACCAAAAGTTTCATTGAGAGGGAAATCTTGTCGCCTCAACTGCTCGATCAAGTGAAGCACATGCGGGCTCACAACCTGCCCCTCTTCAAGTTTATAATGGAACAGTTCCATCGAAACTCTATGAACCACGACCTGTTCCTGGTTCATGAACGATTCATGAAGTTGTGTCATCATGCTATATGCATCATGCATCTCAAAATAAATCTTCTTAAGCTCAGAAGAAAGAGAACTCAAGATGAATGATTTAACCCTTAAATCATCATCCTTCCATCGCTGGAAAGTCTCATGTTCCTCGGGAGATGCATCTGGTGATATAGGAAGCGGTAATGGACCTTCCAAGATATACCTCGGCTTCTCAGAATTGAGGACAATCCTCAAGTCCATATCCCAATCCGCAAAGTTTTCTGCGCCTTTTAGCTTGTTCGTATCAAGCATACGAGCAAAAGGATTGGTTGGAGGTGCCATCATCGCAAATTTATCAAATAGACAGCGAATCAACGGTAAACAGATAAGCAGATAAAAAGATAATATCAGTTTCAAATTATATCATAAAGCATTAACTAGATCATGGATTTTTAATCTAAAAATGTCTCTCCCACTATTTCATACAATACTGTAATCCCCAAACATAATACAAAACATGCGATAATCAAATCATAACATAATAGTGAAAGATGGACCCCATGAATATATTTAAGCTCACAGCTTTGGCACGTTCTCGCCTACATATATTCATTTAGGTAGACAACTCATTGTCGATCACTCAATAGTGACTCATGGGTTTTCGGTCCTGGTCGTTTCTCGTTGTGACAGATTTGACACGTTCACAATGAGGCGTACCAAGGTCAAACTTGTCAATGATGAATTCAAAATACTTGCGAAACCCTGAAAGCTTTGGCACGTTCAGGATTCTGCTTTCGCTTGAATTCATATAATATCAAATATATCTGGTATAGATAAATTTCTACCGGCCATATCCTCACAGCTTTGGCACATTCTCGGATATAGTCGCAGAAAATTTATCGATAAGCGGTATTCACAAGACGGACCAATTAATATGCATCAATTACATATTAAATTAAAACCTTATTTTAAAATATGGATTTTTCCGCAAAAGATGCTTTTAATTTATTTAATCAAATTAAATAAACACATGCTTGATTAAAGTCAAGATTAAAGTCAAGATTGAATTTTAAAGGCATATTCATATATCGGTGGAATGAATGCAGCCTCGAGCCATCATAACAAACTGGCCACAAGGGAATGCTCACTCTTTGTGCCACTAAACACTTGGCAATGAGGGAGAAACTGTTGAGGTTTTATAAGGAATTACAGGTTGGCGTATTGGAGCGCGGAAAAACTTATTTTTCCGATTTCAAAATTTTTTCTTGGAACAATTAAATAAACTTATTTATTTAATTAACCAATACTTAAAATCTGAAATTTTAACCCAAGAAATCATATTTCTTTTAATTACCAAATGACCCCAAAGTTTTGCAAATTAATTATTATGGTAATTAAAATGTCAAATACATATTTAATTGATACCAAATCAATCCCAAAATAATTTATACATAATTTGCAACCAAACCAGAAATTTTTCCAGATTTACGAAACTGCCCAGAATTTTTCCAGAATTACGAAATCTGCCCAGATTTTTAAATAATTACAATTTGGCCTAATTTGTTCAAAACACATCAAGATCAAATCCAATCAATCCCAAATTTGACATACATCAAATATACATCAAATTATATCATATATATGAAAATCCCCAAAATTTGAATGGGTTAAGAACCCTAATTTCATATATTACTCAAATTGGACAATTTACATTAAATTGACAAAATTCAACACTTTAATCATTCAATTACCACACCAATCAAGTCTCACCATCATGAAATTAATCAAGAACAATTCTAGGTTAACTATGAATGGCTAACTAAATCTAGAATGACAACTTTAATTTTCTAATTAATTTATTAAGCTTAATTACAATAATAAGCAAATAAATTAATCATACATTCTTAACATCATCAAACAAGCTTCCAACACATATAAATTACATACTTAAGGAGTAGAGAAAATTCTAAGCATCATAAATTGAAGCCTAGACTCATGGAAATAATTTCCTAATTGAAGAAAGTTGGAAATTACTTACAAATCCAAGAGTTTGATGATGAATTTCCTTTTTCCTTCAAACTTTTCTCTCAACATTACTTTGTAAAATATTTGTCAAACTTGTGTAAGTGTCAAAAAATGAAACAAAACAACTTTTGTATATGTTTCACCTAATTGCCGATTTTTGCTAAGAAAAATAAATAACAATTATTTATTTTTTGTTCAAAATCCATTAGTCCACATATTTGCTTTAATAAAGCAACACTTTATCTTTAATAAAGTTATAAAAAATGTGTTCCAATTATAACATGTCATTTCCAAAGAAATTATTACAAAAGGTATTTAATTTATTAATACATTAAATTATTTAACAATTAAATAATTAAATAATTAAATATAAATATCTTAAATATATGTATTATATTTACATTAAATATCTCAAATACATATAATTATATATGTTAAATATCACAAATTGATATTTAATTAATGTGTATTTAATAATATCAAATATTAAATACAAATACACATTAAATCGGAAATGACTGTTAGGTCCCGATTGCATGTATTTTTCGTTTAACCATTAAACGAGTCATAAATAATCAGTATTATCCATAACAGTTGTCCTAGTGGTCTACGAGTATATTTCATTAGTGAGACTCTCTAGATTCAGAAATATTCGTCACGAAATCAAATTTCGTGTCCATAATTCACCCACCCGTAAATTATGACGAAAACGGATAAACTCTCTGAATCATACAGGTCGAGGTCACTGCATACGTATAATCCCTCTGTCACAGGTATCCGGATCATTCCAGAGATATAGATACAAACGTCAAATCTCTATAGATATAATCACGTCGACGTTTCTATTAGCAATCCCTCAAAAACACTTAGAACTAATTTCTACAGTGTACCACGGGCCCATGAATTTAACATATTGCTAATTTCATATTGAATACCTATGCTCTGTACACAGAGCTGACGAATCCTATCTTGATACACACAGGATATAATGAGCATCAGTCCACACCCAACGAACAGGTGGACGTCTGATCTAAATAGATCGGTGACGTGATTGCCATCTAAGTGTGGAGGATAATTTAGATATCCAGAGTGGTATCTCAAGTCAAAGAATCATTATACTCACTCAACCCGAGAAGATTCTTATTGACGTTGGTATACCACATATTAAGAATCTTTGGTGAGTCGTTCAGTGTCTATCCGCTATAAATACTTACACGTCTATATGAGTCTCCAAGACTCATGGTTCACTGAGAAACCATCGGAATCCAAGATTCCAATATACGACATGTACCGGTCTCAACGGGTTTACTCTACTGTCAAGTAGTGTAAACTTTGACCGGGAACAGTCTAAGAATGACAACGTCATGATACAACTCAATGTCAGTTGCGACGCTTTTGCAACAGTATCATAACTAATCATTATATAGTCAGTTACATCTTTACCATATTAAAGAAGATTTTATATAAAAGAAACTGTTCATTTTATTCATAATAAAATGTTACATAAGTATTTTCAAGGAAATACATAATAAAATTGGCGCTCAGAGCACCAACCCTAATAGAAACTCTGACCACATGCCAACAAAGATAATGAAGGTGTTGGTGGGGCGTAGCCAGAGCCCGAGCCTATCTGGAAAAGAGAGGCCTTGGGGGAAAGACCGACCCCAAGCCATCTAAGTCACTTAGTCGCAAGGGAACGAATACTCCTTGCACCAATACACAAGAAAATGACCTCGGCGGAACGAATGTAGCCCAAAAATATATTAAGTACTTGGCCACAAGGGAGTACTCCCTCCTTGTGCCATCAACATGGCCTCGGCATAGCGAATGCAGCCCCGAGCCATTATAACAAACTGGCCACATTGGAATGTTACCTCTTTGTGCTACTAAACACTTGCCCTTTGGGAGAAACTTTGACCTCATGCCAACGAAGATAATTAAGGCATCAGTGGGACATAGCCCAGACTCGAATTGAGCTAACAAAGAGAGGCCTTGAGGGAAAGAACGACCATAAGCCATCTAAGTCGCTTGGTCACAAGGGAATGAATTATTCTTCCACCAATACACAAGAAATGGGCTTCGATGGAACGAATGCAGCCCCGAGCCATATTAAGTACTTGGCCACAAGGGTGTACCCCCTTCTTATGCCATCAACATGGTATCGGGGGAATGAATGCAGCCTCAAGCCATCATAACAAACTGGCCACAAGGGAATGCTCCCTCTTTGTGCCACTAAACACTTGGCAATGGGGGAGAAACTTCGACCCCATGCCAATAAAGATAATTAAGGTGTCAATGGGGCGTAGCCAAAGCCCGAGCCGATCTGACAAAGAGAGGCCTTGGGGGAAAGACCGACCCCAAGCCATCTAAGTCACTTAGTCCCAAGCGAACAAATATTCTTTACACCAATACACAAGAAAAGGACCTCGACAGAACGAATGCAGCCTCAAACCATATTAAGTACTTGGCCACAAGAGAGTACTCCCTCATTGTACCATCAACATGGCCTCGACGGAAAGATTGCAGCATCGAGCCATCATAATAAACTGGCCATAAAGGAATTCTCCCTTCTTGTGCCATCAACATGGTCTCGGCGGAATGAATGCAGCCCCGATCCAATAAACTTAAAGTGGCATCGGCGGAATGAATATAGCCCGAGCCAATAAAGTGGCCTCGGCGGAACGAATGCAGCCCCGATTCATATAAAGTGAAAGTGGCATCAGCGAAATAAATGCACCCTCGAGCCAATAAACTTAGAGTGGCATCGGCGGAACGAATGCAGCCTCGAGCCAATAAACAAACATATAAACAAGCACGGATAACCAAGATTTCCTCTGAGAATGGAAGAGTTTTACTCATATTCTTGGGATCTATTTCCCATCTTACAACTCTTTATGGGTCATTTTAAGAGAAGCTCCATTGAAAATATCACATCAACAACTCAGTATTCTAAGTACCTAATCTGACGACAATCGCTATCAGTGCTGGTCGGCCTTCGTAGCTACTTGGTCTATGTACTCATTCAGATAATTATTTTTTACCATGTCTTCCATCTTCTCCCGCAAGTCTCTACATCCATTCTGTTGGGTTTTCTAGGTCAAACCAAGTAAAGTTGTGAATACATCACAGTAAAGTTGCTGAAATACTCACTTCAATCGGCTTTTGGATGCGATGAACACAAAAACTTTTCTTCATGGATGTCTCGGCCAAGCCCTCCATTTGTGCTCCTTGTGTTGTCTTTAAGCTCCAAGCTTTGAGAATGGATTCCATGCTCATGAATGAGTTTCCCTATCACCTTTGTAAGACTCCTTTAGTGTGCTAGCACCTTGGAAATTTTTCCACAAAATTTCCCTTTGGTTTTTTCTTGTTCCCGGCCAAGCCAAGAAATTAGAGAGAAATTGACAAGAATGTCGTGAGAGAGAGAGAGGGAGAAGAGAAGATGATGAGTTGTATTTTGTGTATTTGGATTTCAAAAATCTAATACCAAAAAACAATTACCAAATTCAAAAAAGGTACAAGGCATTAAAGCCTTCCAACAACTCACATCACTCACAAAAGTGACATCCATCACATCACTCAAAGTTGATGTGACTTATATCACAAGAATGACTAATGATGTGATGCGTGATGTGACTTGTGGGCCCGACTTGATTCAAAATGCGAGTGGGCCCGCAAACACTCCCGGGCTCGGGTTCGCTAATTTCGAATTAACGAATTTTCCGTTGCGACGTAATTAAATCAAATTTAATTAAATAATTATGCCTAGCAAAATTACTATTCACGTCGCTAACGAATTAATTCTAAATTATCTCGTTCACCCGAATTAAAATCTAATTTTAATTCTGCGTCGAAATCCAATTTCGTTTAATATATTGAATATATTAATTTATCGATTAATTCCAAATTAATCGCTCTCTCTCTTTAATTAGTATTTTATCCCAGATAAAATATCTCCGTAATTAATCTCAGATTAATTTTCTCTCTCTACTATAATTAATCCTAGATTAATTATATCTGAGTCATACGTCACCAGTGAATCTTCGGGAAGCGACCCATGAGATCCCCGGATATGTTGGCAGTAAATCCGGTCGTCGGACTATCCGGACACGTACGTACCTAGTACTACGTTTTTATCGATTTACAAGACATGGTTGGCTTCTAGCAGCATCGTGCCTACTCAATTCTCCAGAAATATTCTTAAAGGAATATGTAATCTATATCAGGCGTAGTATACATAGTATTGCGTATTGCGATCCAGTATCGGATGTCACGTGCTAGGCCTGGGGCTGGAATTGTGTCTGCCCCGTACGAAGCACATATCAGATCTCTGGTAACTAGTCTCTATAATCGGATAACTATGACCTTGTCATATTATCCCGATAGCTGCAGCATACAAGAGTACCAGTTCCTTATCCTACGTGACCATCATCTCCATATGACTGAAGTGGTACTTCCATCTTGACATCACACCCAATACACTACGATTCTCAATATACCCAGAAGAGGCGTACACAGAACCTGTTAAAGCACTGGACGACTAAAACCAAAGTATATTGATTGTCGCAAGTATTAGCGATGCAAGTCTCAGGTTAAGACCAAATACACCTACCCTGATTCGGACTCCCATAGACACATAGTCATACTACCAATGGAATTTCGAGGGGTCTATCCAGAGCGAAGCTGTTTCCGTACCATCGGTAAACACAACCTCCTATTACACTTGCATGAGTATCCAATACCCAAATATATGAGAACTATGTCGTTATGCTCCCATAACACGCACAAGTGCAATACTAGTCTATTCCGCATTATCGATGTCCAATCTCGATAATACTACGACTAGGGATATTTTAACGATTAAACCTTAGTGGATTAATAATGTCTCATATCTTATTAATCCAGAACTAATCATATGGACTTTTATCATTTATATATCCCGGTAATCCAATTACAAATGATAAAAGAGCAATTTCCTTTGTCACATAGTTAATTTGTACAACAATACCATATTTTGTACAGATAGTGATGCTATGGGTCATAATTTTCCAACACATTCGTGGCATGTCCCCTTACATTATGGTGCAAACAATAAGCCATGTTGTTCTCCTTCTCAATCGGGAACCTCGTCAGGTCGGGAACTTCTCAAAGGGTAGTTCCTAAACTTAGGTTTCTACGGTTAAAACAGCGACTTTCGTATCGTTTCTGACTCGTAGATAAGATCTCAACTGAAGTCAGTCTCATGCTAATCAGCAGATTCTGTACATCAGTACATATTTATGTACCACATCTAGTATCAAAATCCAATTTTGAAACTAATAATGAACATGTTTATGACAAACATACTTGAAGCCGGAGCCTTGCCCCTCTTCACTTCCTTCATGTCTGCCTTGTCCATACGGCAGTCACGCTCCCAGTGACCCCGTTTGCCACGGTTTAGGCAGACATATTGGGATATGTCATTTTGTCTTCCCATAAGACTGTGATGATTTTACCTTTGCCCCTTTTAGAAGCTCTGACTCTGCCTCCTTGAGCATAGCTGTCAACTCTCCAAGAGTTTACTCTTAGTTCATAATGAACCTGCCCCAACTTTCGAGTAGAGACTATAAGATCAAATCTTTGGTAGTTTCGGCCACGTAGGTAATGCCCAGCTAACCTAGCTGATCGATGTCAAAAATCATCTGTGACACCTAGTGCTCCACAGATGTACCCTCCGACATACGTGAGCTAAAAAGCTTCCTTTGCAATTTGTACTTTTAAGACTTAATAATAAATCTATGAAGATATTGATTTCATCATCATGGTACAATGATCTAATCCTTAATTCTGACGACGGAATTAAAGTATCATTGCATCAAGCATAAAGGATTGAGCACTAAAGTTATCATCACCATGAGTCATCCAAAACTCATGCTCCACTATTTGCTCAACTTCGGGCTCAGGCCCAAGAGGTTTCTCTATCAAATAGAGTAACTTCTTAGTTCCCAGGACTATTCTGAGGTTTTATTCCCAATCTGAAAATTAAAGGCGCTTAAAGATATTTTCACCTAGGATTATGTTTTAAACACTAATCTTTCAGTTATCTTGATTGCTATAGTCCAACTATCCAATCAACGATTTCGGGTACCATTGAATATAATGATTACTATAGTCTAACTATATAATCAACTATAATTTGATTATATAAATTCAAATATATTGATTACTATAATCCAATTATATAATCAACTATAATTGAAGTAGTTTGAATGCAGTCCAACTGTTTAATTAAAACAACGATTAAATATTAGTCCAACTGATATATATTTAAGTAATGACGAAAAATGAAATGAGCGCGTATTGGCAAGTATCTAAACGAAATTGCAAATTTAATACTTGCCTCCCACTATTTTTCGGCGAGCCTCTAACCCTCTGTTGAGTACTCGGGAAACCTTGTTTCCTAGTGGGCTAGGATCCCGTTAAATAACTCACAACCTTGACTTTGGCCAACAAATTGTATGATATTTAACTAGGTAGATCTCTAAGATCAATTGGATCTCATCCAACTCCTAGATCCAGTAGGTGGACATCAAAGTCCGAAACATATATCTAATATATGCCAATATATCCGATATATTTTCTAACCTTTTTCCTCTGAATCAATTAAGCCTTGGCTTTGGCACAACAAACTTAATGATTCCAGTTAAGCGGGACTCATTGACCTTGGAAAGCTTCGTAATCAATGTCGATGGACAAGAAGTGATCTTGACTTTGGCCAACAAATCACAACTTGGACAAGACATGCGATATGGAACAAAACCTTCACGATTCAAACACATCCGCGATGGACAAAGGTCTTGACTTTGGCCAACAAACCAGTGCCAATCTTGGATCTTGAGAATGAATCATTCAATAGAAGGAAAACGCTTAATATTTGTTAAGGGTTTTTCGCGTAATTGGCAACCAATTAATTATCTTTGATTAGGTCTCATCATACATCCTAAAGCATGCATTCTAAAAGCATAATAAGGCCCGAAAATAAATTAATAAAGATATGCGGATGGATATTTAAAACATTTTGTTCCTAGAACAAATCTCTCCATTTCCTCTCTCCCGCTAGCACAAATCTTACTTCTATAATCGGATAACTATGACCTTGTCATATTATCCCGATAGCTGCATCATACAAGAGTACCAGTTCCTTATCCTACGTGACCATAATCTCCATATGACTGAAGTGATACTTCCATCTTGACATCACACCCAATACACTACGATTCTCAATATACCCAGAAGAGGCGTACACAGAACCTGTTAAAGCCCTGGACGACCAAAACCAAAGTATATTGATTGTCACAAGTATTAGCGATGCAAGTCTCAGGTTAAGACCAAATACACCTACCTTGATTCGGACTCCTATACACACATAGTCATACTACCAATGGAATTCCGAGGGGTCTATCCAGAGCGAAGCTGTTTCCGTACCATCGGTAAACATAACCTCCTATCACACTTGCATAAGTATCCAATACTTAAATATATGAGAACCATGTCGTTATGCTCCCACAACGCGCACAAGTGCAATACTAGTCTATTCTGCATTATCGATGTCCAATCTCGATAATACTACGACTAGGGATATTTTAATGATTAAACCTTAGTGGATTAATACTGTCTCATATCTTATTAATCTGGTACTAATCATATGGACTTTTATAATTTATATATCCCGGTAATCCAATTACAAATGATAAAAGAGCAATTTCCTTTGTCACATAGTTAATTTGTATAACAACACCATGTTCTGTAAAAATAGTGATGCTATGGGTCATAATTGTCCAACACATTCGTGGCATGTCCCCTTACATTACGGTGCAAACAATAAGCAATGTTGTTCTCCTTCTCAATCGGGAACCTCGTCAGGTCGGGCTCAGTCAATAAACATTTATCTTGGATTTCCCGAATTATCTAGGCCATTGATCTGTTCAGGGGGTGTACACTATCCCTCAGCGACATGGTTGACCTGGACAGACGGCCTTCTATTTTGAACTTAATTATTCTGAGGCATCGGCCTGAACTCATTTTGCCTCAAGACTGGTCTCCTCACATCTCTGCCCAAATCCCGCTGATTAACTGGCCTGAGTACTTTGGTCCTCTAGGTGCCCCCTCCTCGGGCAATCTTCTCTTTTTCCTCCATTAGCATAAACTTACTTGCTTGCTCCAAAGCCGCGACATAGTCTGGTGTCTCTTGGATCCTCAAGTGGGACCATAATTTCCCGATCCTGAGAGCTCCTTTAAAACTTTCCAAGGCCTCCGGGGACTCATATGCCCCGACCTCTAGCACCATGCTATGATATCTGTAACTAAAGCTTTTGAGGGGCTCGTCATCCATCTACTTCATCATCCTTAACGACCCTATCATTTTCCTAGGCATATACGCTCATTTGAAGTGTCGTACAAAGGATTTCCTCAATTGATTGAAGCTACTGATACTTCTCGGGGTCAATTTTCTGAACCACACACTGGCTGACCCACCTAAGGTTAAAGGGCACACCTTGCAGATGGCCTATTCGGCCATTCCCTGAATTTTCATCAACAAAATAAACTTCTCAACATGAGAGTTGAGGTCTGTGTTGCCTTTGTAAACATCCATGGATGGCATAATGAATCTCCTTGGAAATCCCATCGCCAAAATTTCCTTCGTGAAAGGGGAAGTTGTCCCTAAATCTTGGTCAGCCTTTGACCGATCTTTCATATTTTCCTCCAACTTCTTCATCTCCTTCCGAAACCAACTCCTCATCTGGTTATTGGAGCTTTCATACTCACATCCACGGGTTCTCCCGCGCCTTCTACCCTGAGCACAATATCTTTCACAACCGGGAGCTTTATAACCATCCTTTTAGCGTCGTTCCATGTCACTCTCCGCGAAACATGGGCTGTTGCTGGAGGATTTCAAAGTTCACCTACCTTCTCCTTCTTCCCATAGCCCCCCTGCTGGTATGGATCCGGCGATGACTACATATCTCGCTCTATGGGCGCTTCTCTTCCCATTCTCGCCATCTCTTTCTACTTCGGTGACCTTTTTTCCCTTTGTTATCTCTTCTTTTATTTGGTTGGGGCATGCTCCCCCTCTTTCACCAGTTTTCTCTTCCAACTTCTCCTACATAGTCTTTATGAAGACCTGAGTTGATTTCATCTCCTTCCGAGCTTCTTCCATTTCTTTTCGTATAGTTTCCTCCATTTTCTCAATCCACTCCGTCGTCGAAGCCTCTGAAGATCTATGGTTCACGTCTCCTGCCATAATCTTGATGTGTTTTTTGCTTTTAGTTTTAGTCCCCACAGACGGCGCCAACTGTTGACGGCAGATTTTCATTCCAGAGACAAATCGATAAATTTACTCCTCAAATAATTCTCCATCAACTGTGAATTTGTTTGGTTTGGGGACCAAATACAAACTTAGCAAAAGATGATAAAACACGCAGATAAAATAGAGGGTTTATTTTGGTTCTGCGGAATGGATTCAACCTACGTCCACGGGTACAAGGGAAAAAATACTTTTATTAAGTGGTCAGGTTTGACCGACCTACAGTAACTCTCGCTTACACACTTGACCGACCTCTCTCCAGCATTTGCTTACAACAAGCTTTTTGCTCTCTATTACAAGTGACGAATGAAATAGAATTATCCAACCTCTAACAATGAATTCTCAACTCCTTTATATACTAGGGCAAATTCTATTGTTACACAAATCTCGTGACATCAGCCACGTGAATCTTGTTAGGGTTGGGGCTCGGAGTGTCAATCCGGATCGTATTTATGTCTGAATCATGAATATGAACAATTTATTTTTCCATAATATCACTTACTTAATGGTATCACCTCTTGTTTTTGTTGGGTTTTCTAGGTCAAACTAAAATCAAATTAAGCAATGAAATGTGCGAATACAACAAAGTAAAGTAGTGGAAATACTCACTTTGATCGGCTTTTGGATGCGATGAACACAAAAAAATTCTTCATGAGTTTCGGCCAAGCCCTCATTGTGGATCTTCAAGCTCCAAGCTTTGAGTGTTGATTCCATGCTCATGAATGGGTTTCCCTATCACATTTGAATGATCTCTTTAGTGTGCTAGCACTTGGAAAATTTTGCAACAAATTGTTTCCCTTCTCCTTGTGTGTGTCTCGGCCAAGCCAAGAATGGAGAGAAAAGGTTGGCATAATGCCGAGAGTGAGGGAGAGAAGAGAGAAGAGTTGTGTTGTGTGTTGATTTCCAAAATCAAGTAACCTAATACCAAATTTCAAAAATTAGTCAAAGGTCTTGCACACATCAATGAATTAAGCTTGTGTGTTTTACAAGTTTCCAACAACCCAACCACTTCCATCAACCAAAAGTATATTAAAGTGACTAGGTGATGTGACTTGTGTGGGCCCCACTTTAATTCAAAATCCGAGTGGGCCCGCAACACATCCCGGGCTCGGGTTCGCTAATTCCAAATTAACGAATTTTCCGTTGCGACGTAATTAAATCAAATTTAATTAAATAATTATGCCTTGCAAAATTATTATTCACGTCGCTAACGAATTAATTCTAAATTAATTCGTTTGCCCGAATTAAAATCTAATTTTAATTCCGCGTCGAAATCTAATTTCGTATAATATATCGAATATATTATTTTTTATCGATTAATTTCAAATTAATCGTTCTCTCTTTCAAATGAATTTTATCCCAGATAAAATTCTCCGTAATTAATCCTAGATTAATTTTTTCTCTCTTATAATTAATCCCAGATTAACTATATGTGAGTCATAAGTCATCGGTGAATCTTCGGGAAGCGACCCATGAGATCCCTAGATATGTTGGCAGTAAATCTGGTCGTCGGATTATCCGAATACGCACGTACCTGACCGGCGTAAACACACACGTATAACGCAAACGCACGTATCGTTCAAGTAGTATAAAAATATCGATCCCACGAGGACTTAATTCCTACTGTTGTTATTAATTGTTGAATCTATTTATTTACAAATATCTAATTAAAGGAAGAATGGAATTGATTGCTTGATTGATTTGGTTGATTGTAGATTTGCTAAATAAATAAATAAAAAGACAAAAGAAAATACTAAGGAAAATAAAAGACACAAAGATCTAAGGTTGTGATTTCTTTTAATATCATTTTAAAGATGAAGTGGTTATCTTAAAGTTGGGTAATATATTGATTTATTAACCTGGACCACTAAATTATGTGTAAGCCTCTGTCGATGGTCAGACACAAATACCCAGTTTAACTCAATTGAACCATATGTCTATGTCAATCAAATTATATGGATTCATTAAGTTTAAGTTCCGATTATGGCTACCCCCGCCCGATAGGTATATTCCTATCCTGTAAGGAAATCTATTAAAGGGTTATCTATCTTCAAGGAAGATCGTGGGCTATTAAGTCTAAGGCTGGAACCTAAAATCCCTATGTCTAGTTCATTTTAGATTTACCACATCAATCTTATTGGTGATCAGACAACAAGAAGCATTAAGATTAAGACTCAATAAATAAATCTTTATAATACCCAGACTATAATTTAACCCCTTATAAACTGGTGATAGTAAAAGTCATCACAACCCCAGATAACTAACACATAATTAGGGTTAGTAAAAACTTAAAAGTAAAAGACATAAAGTAAAAGTTGAAAAGTAAAATAAAATAAAATGCTAAGGTAAAAGGAATTACTTTTACTACTATTAATTTAGATATCTCCCATGAAATAATATATAAACTCGTGATAATATTACCAACCGACCAATCTGGCGGTATCCTGATTAAGTCAAATTAAGTCCAACCAGCCATAAAGGCAGAACCAAAATTAAATTACCAACCGACCAATCTGGCGGTATCCTTGATTAGTCAGGTTTAAACCAGATTAAAATTAAATTACCAACCGGCCAATATAACGGTATCCTTTTTAAGTTAGTATTTTAAATAGTGAATATATTATTTTAAAGGGAGATTAATCTAAATAGTAACAGTAAAAGAATTACCTTTCACCCTAGCTGAGGGAAG
Organism: Zanthoxylum bungeanum; assembly: GCA_019454045.1. Classification (NCBI taxonomy): domain Eukaryota; kingdom Viridiplantae; phylum Streptophyta; class Magnoliopsida; order Sapindales; family Rutaceae; genus Zanthoxylum; species Zanthoxylum bungeanum. The sequence goes on along the minus strand of SKCR01046842.1, from coordinate 45,018 downwards.
TTACATATTAATGGTGAATAGTAAAAAACTGTAAAAAGTAAAAAGTAAAAAATAAATTACTATTATTACAAAACGTAATTAAAATTATTTACAAAACTAAAAACTAAAAATAAAAAAACTAAAGACTCTAGAGAGAGAAACTCTCTCTTTAGAAAGAATTGAAGAGAGAGGAAGAGGTGTTGAAATCTGAAATTCGAAGCTGAATTTATAGGCGCAAATAGGCTTCTGGCGTCGCGACACGTAAGCCTTTAGCGTCGCGACGCTGGAACAGTGAGTCATGGCATGCTGAGGGCTTGACATGCGGCGATTCAGATAAGAGGATAAGGCGACACGTGGCGAGGCGGCTAAGAGCTCAATTATTATGCTGACGTGGCGCTGACGTGGCAAGGAGGCAGAGATCAATTGTCGGCACCATAGGATTGCGACACGTGTCGCGGCGTGATTGGCTGATGATGACGTGGCATGTTGACTCGGTTGACCATCTGATGTGGACGATGACGTGGCACGACGCGTGGCATAGTTGACTCGTTGACCGATGATGTGGCGATGACATGGATGACACATGGCACATGTGGCTATTGTGAGTGTCAGCACCGTAGGATGATGACACGTGGCACGACGCACGTTAGCATATCGGCTCTGATGGTGACACGTGGCACGACGCATTTTAGCAAAGTCAAACTTCTCAAATTCTGACCCGTTGACTCAGCGCACGTTAGCAGCTCTGGTGCACGTTAGGCGTCGCGACGCGGACAATTTACCGAAATGCCCTTTTTGGCCAATTTTCACAGTTTTGCTCCAAATCACCTCCAGAATGTCCTGAAACTTTATTTATCTACAAAATAACACAAAACACATCAAAATATTCACAAGACTCAAGAAACTATACAAAATATAAGGTTAAATGAGTGAGAAATAGTTATATAAATACCACTCATCAGTACCAAGTACTACGTTTTTACCGATTTACAAGACATGGTTGGATTCTACCAAAGCACCGTGCCTACCCAATTCTCCAGAAATATTCTTAAAGGAATATGTAATCTGTATCAGGCGTAGTATACGTAGTATTCGTATTGCGATCCAGTATCGGATGTCACATGCAAGGCCTGGGGCTGGAATTGTGTCTGCCCCGTACGAAACATATATCGGATATCTAGTAACTAGTCTCTATAATCGGATAATCATGACCTAGTCATATTATCCCGATGACTACAGTACTAAAGAGTACTAGTTTCGTATCCTGCGTGATCATCATCTCCATATAACTGGAGTGATACTTCCATCTTGACATCACACCCAATACACTATGATTCTCAATATACCCAGAAGAGGCGTACACAGAACCTGTTAAAGCCCTGGACGACCAAAACCAAAGTACATTGATTGTCGCAAGTATTAGCGATGTAAGTCTCAGGTTAAGACCAAATACACCTACCCTGATTCGGACTCCCATAGACACATAGTCATACTACCAATGGAATTCTGAGGGGTCTATCCAGAGCGAAGCTGTTTCCGTACCATCAGTAAACATAACAACCTATCACACTTGCATAAATATCCAATACTTAAAATATGAGAACTATGTTGTTATGCTCTCACAACGCGCACAAGTACAATACTAGTCTATTCCGCATTTTCGATATCCAATCTCGATAATACTACGACTATGGATATTTTAATGATTAAACCTTAGTGGATTAATACTGTCTCATATCTTATTAATCTGGTACTAATCATTTGGACTTTTATCATTTATATATCCCAGTAATCCAATTACAAATGATAAAAGAGCAATTTCCTTTGTCACATAGTTAATTTGTACAACAACACCATATTTTGTACAAATAGTGATGCTATGGGTCATAATTGTCCAACAATCTCCCACTTGGCCTATAGCCAATCACTCAAGTGTCATACACTTGAACTATGTACGGGTCGCTCAAACTTCTGCTGAGAAACTGCTTTCGTCAGCGGACATGCAAAGTTATCATCTGATGCGATTTATTCGATCATCACATCGCCAAGATGTATGATCCGAACGATACTTGGATCGTTGATGAGACCAATAATTCTTTAGCCTGTACTGTAGCCTAGCTCAGCTGCTAACAGAACTATACCTAATCTAATTAGGATTTTTACAGATCCAAAATTGCTTCTGTGCTGCTGCAGCTCAGCTAGCATTCAACTGTTTTTTTTACTTCGAATACTAGATTTTCAGTACTGTTCCATTATTCAAACTATATAGTACCCTTATTGCGACTTATATTCGTTATTTTTGGTTTGGAAACTTGCAGCGGTGAACCCAGTCACTTCAAGTTCTCATTCTCCATAACTTAAGAAAACATCCTTAGTTCATCTAAGATACTTAATGATGTTCTTAACATCTATTCAGTGACTATCACTTAGATTGCCCTGATTGTGACTCCATATTCTCAAAGTATATGAGAACACCAGGTCCCATATATTTATTTCAATGTACGAGTTCTCGAGAGTGTCAACAACTTTTAGATATATTCCAGTAGATCTTTATTCCTAGAATAAAGGTTGTCTCTCCCAAGTATTATACGAAGAATTTTTCATGAAAGACAAGCTTCACCGATTGTATTATGAGAATTTCATTTCCAAGAAATGATATATCATCATTTTATAGGACAATCATTGTCAGTGCGCTCCCACTAACCTCCTTATATACACAAGAATCATTTTCATTTTGAATTGAATCATATACCATTATGATTATATCAAAACGTTGGTTCTAAGAACGCAATGCTTGCTTCAATCCATAAATGGATCGAATTAACTTGCAAACCTTGTTTGCTTATCTTGGTACGACAAAAACCGTCAGGATGTTGTAAACATCCTCCAAAAGGTTTCCGTTTAAGGAAAGCGGTTTTGACATTCAGCTGTCATATTTCATAAATGAAACATACAGTATTAGCAAGCATTATCCAAATGAATTTAATCATGGCAACGGTTAAAAGGTTTCGTCGTAATCGACATTATGTTGATAACGATACCTTTTCGCTACAAGCCTAGCTTTGTACGTTAGTATGTTTCCAATCCATGTATGTTTCCTTGAAGACTCATATAGTACCAATAGGCACAATGCCTTCCGGTACATCAACCAGTGTCCAAACTTGGTTGGTATACATGTAATCCATTTCGGACTTCATGGAACTTTGCCATAGTAGGGAGTCGATACCTTGTATCACTTCCTCATACGTAGTCGGTTCGTGTTCCTCAATAAGATTGATATCTTTATGAGGTGAGATCAGAAACCCATACCTCTCAGGTTGTTTTTTGACTCTCTCAGACTTACGCGGTTCTTGTGTATTCGAAGATTGTAGTACAGTTTCATCCCTGATGAAATGTTTGTGTTTCATTAAGGAATCGGTGCCTGGAACATTATTACTCTGATTTTCATCGAGTTTTACTTTCCTCCCACTTACCACAGCATATATGTATTCCTTTTTAGGAAAACCGCATGGAGAGCAACAATTAAATTGTTCTCTTGTGAGTTGTATAAGTACTATACTTTGGTTACCCTAGGATAACCCATAAATAGACACTTATCCAATTTGGTTTTAGTTTGGTATCATCCAAACATATGCCTAGCATTCCCAAATCTTCAGGAATGAGAAAACCCTGTTTCTTTCCTGTTCATATCTAATATGAAGTCTGTCAAACAGATTTTCATGGAATCTTATTCAAAATAAATGTTGCACTGTTAAATGCGTATCCCTAGAAGGAAAATGGTAGCTCAGAGCGACTCATAATTAACCCTACTATGTCCAACAAGGTTCGGTTTCTCTGTTCGGACACACCGTCAAATTGAGGTGTTCCGTGAAGAGTCCACATTGAAAGAATACTATACTCTTTCAAGTAATTGAGAAACTTATTGCTTAAGTATTTTCCACAACGTTCTAATCGTGACGATTTAATACTTTAGTCGGTCTGTCTGTCTACTTCGTGTCGAAACTCTTTGAATTTATCAAAAAATTTTGATTCGTGTTTCAAAAGAAACACATAACCATAACGCGTTGCCACATCCGTAAAGGTTACGAAGTATTCACATCCACCTCTAGCCTAGCTAGATATGGCCCACTTATGTCACTATGAACAAGGGCTAACAGATCGATGGCACTAACACTTTTACCAAGTAAAAGGTGTTTTAGGCACTTTGCCTAATAAACTAGATTCGTAGACTTCATTTGATTAGAATCAAATCTGTCCTAGTACCCACTCTTCGAAAGTGTGGATATACGAGTCTTGTTAATGTGTCCCAGACAACAATGCCACAAATAAGTCTTATCTGATTAATTCAGTTTGAGCTATTTGTTTGTCATGTTATACCTTTGAGATTTATTTATATTCAAAATATAAATACTGTTATTCACATCTAATGTGTTTATCTCAATATCATCTTTATAAAATAAAACACTTAGTGTTCTATAATATAAAGGTATACCCGCAACGGGTTAAACTTAGATATAGAGATAATGTTTCTAGTCAAACTAGGTACATTATAACAGTTTCCTAATTTAAGTACACACCCGAAGGGTAGTTCCTAAACTTAGGTTTCTACGGTTAAAACAGCGACTCTAGTCCCATTTTCGAATCGTAGATTGATCTCAACTGAAGTCAGTCTCCTGCTTATCAGCAGATTCTGCACATCAGTACATATTTATATACCACTTCTAGTATCAAAAAATCCAATTTTGAAACTAATAGTGAACATGTTTATGACAAACATACTTGAAGTCGGAGTCTTGCCCCTCTTCACTTCCTTCATGTCTGCCTTATCCATACGGCAGTCACGCTTCCAGTGACCCTGTTTGCCACAGTTTAGGCAGACATCTTGGGATATGTCATTTGTCTTCCTAGAAGACTGTGATGATTTTGCCTTTGCCCATTTTAGAAGCTCTGGCTCTGCCCTCTTGAGCATAGCCATCAACTCTCTAAGAGTTTTCTCTTGGTTCATAATGAACATGCCCCAGCTTTCGGGTAGAGACTATAAGATCAAATCTTTGGTAGTCTCGGCCACGTAGGTAATGCCCAGCTAACATAGCTGATCGATGTCAGCAATCATCTGCGACACCTAGTGCTCGACAGATGTACCTTCTGACATACGTGAGCAAAAGAGCTTCTTTTGCAATTTATACTTCTAAGATTAAGAATAAATCTATGAAGATCTTTAATTTCATCATCATGGTACAATGATCTAATCCTTAATTTTGACAACGAAATTAAAGTGTCATTGCATCTAGCATAAAGGATTGAGCACTAAAGTTATCATCAAAATGAGTCATCCAAAACTTATGCTCCACTATTTGCTCAACTCTGGGCTCAGGCCCAAGAGGTTTCTCTATCAAATAGAGTAACTTCTTAGTTCCCAGGACTATCCTGATGTTTTATTCCCAATCTGAAAATTAAAGCCGTCTAATGACATTTTCTCCCAAGATTATGTTTTAAATATTAATCTTTCAGTTATCTTGATTCCCATAGTCCAACTATCCAATCAACGATTTCGGGTACTATTGAATATAATGATTACTATAGTCTAACTATATAATCAACTATAATTTAATTGGTTAAATTCAAATATATTGATTACTATAATCCAATTATATAATCAACTATAAATTGAAGTAGTTTGAATACAGTCCAACTATTTAATTTAAAACAACGATTAAATATTAGTCCAACTAATATATTTATGTAATGACGAAAAATTGAAATGAGCGCGTATTGGCAAGTATCTAAACGAAATTGAAAATTTAATACTTGCCTCCCACTATTTTTCGGCGAGCCTCTAACCCTCTGTTGAGTACTCGGGAAACCTAGTTTCCTAGTGGGCTAGGATCCCGTTAAATAACACACAACCTTGACTTTGGCCAACAAGCTGTATGATATTTAACTAGGTAGATCTCTAAGATCAATCGGATCTCATCCAATTCCTAGATCCAGTAGGTGGACATCCAAATCCGAAACATATATCTAATATATGCCAATATATCTGATATATTCTCTAACCTTTTTCCTCTGAATCAACTAAGCCTTGGCTTTGGCACAACAAGCTTAATGATTCCAGTTAAGCGGGACCCATTGACCTTGGAAAGCTTCGTAATCGATGTCGATGGACAAGAAGTGATCTTGACTTTGGCCAACAAATCACAACTTGGACAAGACATGCGATATGGAACAAAGCCTTCATGATTCAAACAAATCCGCGATGGACAAAGGTCTTGACTTTGGCCAACAAACCAGTGCCAATCTTGGATCTTGAGAATGAATCATTCAATGGAAGGAGAAACGCTTAATATTTGTTGAGGGTTTTTCGCGTAATTGGCAACCAATTAATTATCTTTGATTAGGTCTCATCATACACCCTTAAGCATGCATTCTAAAAGCATAATAAGGCGCGATAAATAAATTAATAATGATATGCGGATGAATATTTAAAACATTTTGTTCCTAGAAAAAATCTCTCATTTTCCTCTCTCCCGCTAGCACAAATCTTACTTCTACCCAATTACATAACACTTCTAAAGAAACCTAATTTACATTGAGGGGAATATGTGAGAAGAGAAATACAAAGAATCAAGAGGCAATAGGCTGGACACACAGGTCCAATTTAATAAATTCTAAATTTTATACAACAACTTCCAAATTTGCCCTCACCCATCTAATATCCATCCGATATACATTATTCATACATCACATCCATGTATTCACACGAAGCATGTTATCAATCAATCCAATCCAATTAATTAATCTTTAATTAATGATAATCCAATGTTCAAACAATGATTTGATTTACGCGAGTCCAACTCGTTTTAAGAATAAGTACTCAAAGTACGAATTCTTGAATTATATCAAACTACAATATTAAATCCAATTTAATTTGCATTCAATACTAATTCTTTATTTAATTCCAAATTAAATAATTACACTTTTTAATGTGCCTTTACGACTTAGATTCTAAATCTAATCATTACGGGTCTCAAAGCCCAATTAACATCCAATGTCAATTTAATTAAAGTCCAATGGGCTTTCAATTAATTTATAAGGCATGGAATTTGGCAACCAAAGCCCAATAAGGAGTCACCCTTTGCCAAAAATCAATTTAGGCCCAATTAAAATTTTAAAGGCCCATTATATTATATTTGGACTTTATGGAAATGGTTTTAGGCCCAATTGGATCCAACCAATTATCCTAAACCAAACTTGGCCCAACCAAGCCCATTAAGCCCAAATACAACTTTATAAGCCCAATTCCAAATTTAACCCAACTAATTAAATTCCAATATTCCCAATATCATAATTCAATTAACTAAAGTGTATCAGCCATAATTAACTACTTAAATCAACATTTCCAAAATACCAATTTACATAATTAATCATGCTTTAACTAATCAATTCATGTCCAACATAATTGAAGCAAAATCAATTCAAACATGCTTCTTTGTTCACGGAAATATAGAGATTTTATATCCGATTTCGATTTCAATCCAATTAAATCATAAATCAATATATCCCATGTTTTATAAACTCATCCAATGATTCAAAAAAAAAATCACCATGACTTTAGGGCACTTTTGTATTCGGCTAAGCCTACTCATTTGGGGAAAATTAATCCAATTAATTTTTCTTCAAATTGATCATGCACAACTCTAAGTTAACGTAATATAAGCATGCTCAAACAACCAATTTGATCAAATCATGCTTAAATAAAAAAATACCCAAATTAAAGTTAAGAACCCTAATTTCAATTTCATGCTTAATAACCGCTCTGATACCATTATTGGGTTTTCTAGGTCAAACCAAGATCAAATTAAGCAATGAAATGTGTAAATACAACAAAGTAAAGTAGCAGAAATACTCACTTTGATCGGCCTTTGGATGCGATGAACATAAAAAAATTTCTTCATGAGTTTCGGCCAAGCCCTCCTTGTGGATCTTCAAGCTCTAAGCTTTGAGTGTTGATTCCATGCTAATGAATGGGTTTCCCTATCACCTTTGAATGATCTCTTTAGTATGCTAGCACTTGGAAAAATTTGCAACAAATTGTTTCCCTTCTCCTTGTGTGTGTCTCGGCCAAGCCAATAATGGAGAGAAAAATTTGGCACAATGCCGAGAGTGGGGGAGAGAAGAGAGAAGAGTTGTGTTGTGTGTTGATTTCCAAAATCAAGTAACCTCATACCAAATTTCAAAAATTAGTCAAAGGTCTTTCACACATCAATGAATTAAGCTTGTGTGTTTTACAAGTTTCCAACAACCCAACCACTTCCATCAACCAAAAGTAAATTAAAGTGACTAGGTGATGTGACTTGTGTGGGCCCCACTTTAATTCAAAATCCGAGTGGGCCCGCAAGACGTCTCGGGCTCGGGTTCGCTAATTCCAAATTAACGAATTTTCCGTTGCGACGTAATTAAATCAAATTTAATTAAATAATTATGCCTAACAAAATTACTATTCACGTCGCTAGCGAATTAATTCTAAATTAATTCGTTTGCCTAAATTAAAATATAATTTTAATTCCGCGTCGAAATCTAATTTCATATAATATATCGAATATATTATTTTTATCGATTAATTCCAAATTAATCGTTCTCTCTCTTTTAATTGAATTTTATCCCAGATAAAATTCTCTGTAATTAATCCTAGATTAATTTTCTCTCTCTTATAATTAATCTCAGATTAATTATGTGCGAGTCATACGTCATCGGTGAATATTCGGGAAGCGACCCATGAGATCCCTGGATATGTTGGCAGTAAATCCGGTCGTCGGACTATCCTAATACGTACGTACCTGGTACTACGTTTTTACCGATTTACAAGACATGGTTGGCTTCTAGCAAAGCACCGTGCCTACCCAATTCTCCAGAAATATTCTTAAAGGAATATGTAATCTGTATCAAGTGTAGTATACGTAGTATTGCGTATTGCGATCCAGTATCAGATGTCACATGCAAGGCCTGGGGCTGGAATTGTGTCTGCCCCGTACGAAGCATATATCGGATATCTGGTAACTAGTCTCTATAATGAACCATGAGTCTTGGGAGACTCGTATAGACGTGTAGGTCTTTATTTGATAAACACCGAATGACTCACTAAAGATTTCCTAATAGATGGTACACCAATTGTTAAGGTTGGTGCTCTGAGCTCCAATGTGGATCGTATTTATGTCCGATTCATGAATACAAGCAATACATTTTTCCATAATATTACTAATTTAAATGGTAGCACATTTTGTCTTTTATATACGTATTCGATCTAATTTCGATTAGATTGATTAGATTGAAACTAAATCCGGTTTAATGATATGTATATATATATTAGACAAAGGCCTCAGGATTTACAACGTAGTGCACAATTGCAACATAGTTTGTAATTGACATTGGGAAGTGTCACTATAAGTTGTATATCCTCAAATTAAGTTCCTGGCCAAGATTTACTGACACAGGTCGGTTAGTAAAATCCGTTGAGACCAGTACATGTCGTATATCGGACTAGGTCTGATGGTTTATCTCAATGAACCATGAGTCTTGGGAGACTCGTATAGACGTGTAGGTGTTTATTTGATAAACACTGAATGACTCACCGAAGATTTCCTAATAGATGGTGCACCAACGTCAATATGAATCTTCTCGGGTTGAGTAGCATAGTGATTCTTTGACTTGAGATACCAATGTGGATATATGAGTTATCCTCCACACTTAGATGGCAGTCACGTCACCAATCTATTTAGACCAGACCTCTGTCTGTTCGTTGGGTGTGGACTCATGCTCATGATATCATGTGAGTATCAAGAAATGATCTGTCAATTCTGTGTACAGAGCATAGGTAGTCTATTTATGATTAGCAATATGTGAAATCTATGGCCATAATATACTTCGGAAGTGAGTTCCGAATGTTATTTAGAGATTGCTAAAAGATACGTCGACGGGATTATTCCTACAGAGATTTGACGTTTATATCTATCTCTGGGATAATCTGGATACCTGTGACAGATGGATTATACGTATGCAGTGACCTCGACCTGTATGATTCAGCAAGTTTATATGTGGTCGTCATAATTTACGGGTAGGTGAATTATGGACACGAAATTGGATTTTGTGACGGATATGTCTGAATCTAGAGAGTCTCACTAATGAAATATACCCGTAGAGCATTAGGGCAATTGTTATAAATAATACTGATTATTTATAACTCGTTTAATGGTTAAACGAAAAATACATGCAATCGGGACCTAACGATCATTTCCGAATTAATGTGTATTTGTATTTAATACTTGATTTTATTAAATACACATTAATAAAAATATCAAATTGTGATATTTGACATATATCATTAATATATGTATTTGAGATATTTAATGTAAATATAATACATATATTTAAGATATTTGAATTTAATTATTTAATTATTTAATTGTTAAATAATTAAATTAATTAAAATAATAAATATCTTAATAATGATTTATGCTTTATTATGGCAAGTTTCCATTGGAACAAATATTGATTTGCTTTATTAAAGTTAAAGTGATAAATTTAATTTTTCCAAATGGTGGACTAATCAAAATGTAACAAAATTAAATAAATTGTTATTTACTTTTGGATGGATTTTCGGCCACTGAGTTTTTGGTAAACAAAAATTTTTTTGTTTTCAACAACAACACTTAGACAAGCTTAACAAATTTTACAAAGAGAGTTGAGGGAAAATTGAAGAAAGAAAGGAAGAACAAAGCCAAAAATTTGGAATTTTTTGTAAGTTTCTTACACTTTCTTTTACATCGAAAATATTTCTATAATTCTTAACTTCAAATTGTGTTATTAAGTTTATTTCTCTACTCTTTAAGTTTGTAATTATTTTATTGGAAGCTTGTTGGATGTGTTCATGCATGTATAATTAATTTATTTGCTTATTATTGTAATTAAATTTAATAAATTAATTAGAAAATTAAAGTTGCCATTCTAGAGTTAATTAGCCATTCATAATTAGCCTAGAATTGTTCTTGATTAATTTCATGATGGTGAGATTTAATTGGTGTGGTAATTTGAAGATTAAAGTATTGAATTTTATCAATTTAATGTAAATTGCCCAATTTGAGTAATTTGTGAAATTACGGTTCTTAACCCACTCATATTTTGGGGTTTTTCATATATATGTTATAATTTGATGTATATTTCATGTATGTCAAATTTGGTGTTGATTGGATTTGATCTTGATGTGTTTTGAACAAATTGGGCCAAATTACAATTAATAAAAATTTTGGGCTGTTTTCGTAATTCTGAAAAATTCAGGGCATTTTCTGAAATTCTGAAAATTTTCTGGATTTGAGTTGCAAATTGTAAAAATTATTTTGGGATTGATTTGGAATCAATTAAATATGTAATTGTCATATTTAAAAACTAAAAATGATTAAATTGTAAAACTTTGGGGCCTTATTGCAATTAATGATAAATCTGATTTTACAGATAAAAATTTAGTTTTTATTTATTGAGTAATTAGAATAAATTATTTTATTTTAATTGCCTAAGAAAAATATTTATCGGAAATTGTTTCGGAGTGAAAATATGCGAAAACGGCGAAAAACAGTGTTACCGGGTAACGGCTGCCCAAACAGTGAACTGGGCATTGTTCAGGCAGCCCATGAACTGTCCAAATGTTTTTGGGGCTGACCTGGGCAGTCCCCATGAGCATTGGTCGGTCGGTTCGGCCGGAAACGCGTTTTATGCTATTTTGCGAAAAAAAACGTTTTCGCAAATGTTTCGCGATGTTTCTATATTATTATGTCGTTATATGATATCGAATAAATATATTTTGGTGAAATATGAATGAATTATCAATTGGATATTAAATAATTTATTCGTAAGTTTAAAATTTTAAACTACGATTTCGCCCGAACAGCGCTTCTTCCGCTGCGCCTCCTTGATTTGACCCCAACAAAAAATGGTATCAGAGCGAGTCTGATCCTGGATGCCCGATATGATTAGCCCTTTAAAATTCAATGTTTAATTTAATCATTACTTAATTCATGCATGTGTTTATTTAATTTGATTAAATAAAGTAAAAGCATCTTTTGTTGAAAATCCTCATTTAAATAAGGTTTTAAGAAAGTGACTAGTATTATGAATACTTGTTTCTTCGTCCGCCTTGTCAATACAGATGTAAATATTTTCATGATGTTATGGCTGCAACGTGTCAAAGCTTTGCAGTTACGGTTGAAGGTAGTTCATTTGCGCTGGTAGAACTTATATGATAAGAGACAAATTCAAATGAAAGTGGAAATCATGAACGTGCCAAAGCTGCCAGGACTACATCGGTAGCTTGAGTTTGTCATTGATAAGTTTAACCTTGATACGCCTCCTTATGAATGTGTCAAAGCTGTCATAACGAGAAACGATCAGGACCAAACCCATGAGTCACAGTGAGTGTGATTGACAATGAGTTGTCTACCTAATGAATATACGTAGGCGATAACGTGCCAAAACTGTGAGTCGAAATATATTCATGGGGTTCACTTCCCATTGTGGAATTCAATTTAATTATTGAATTCTCGTTTCATTTGGGGATTACGGTATTACGTAAAGTAGTGGGAGGCACTGCTAAGTTAAAAATCCTTAACTTATGTGGTGTGTAATATTATGTAAATTGTCGCTCATGTTGTTCCCTATTCTATTTGTTTGATAGAATTAAACTTTTATCCACTGCATGCATATTATATATATATGTTTTCTGACTTTAATTATAGTTGCAGATTTCTAGAATAGGTTCTAGATTAGAATAGATAATGATATAATCCATCTAGATAGAATAGTTTCTTATGCAGTAAAGATTGACATGAATTGGTTCATGTCTCGAGATTCTTCACTGGCATTAAGAAAACCCCATTAGGTATCTGTTTATCTAATAATAACATTTTGTTGGCTTTAGTGACATTAAGAGGTCACGTGTCAGACACAATTTATTTTTCGATTATTTGCAAATGTTGTAAATAATTTGAAAAGTAAATAATAAAGCTAAAGAAAGAAGATATGTATAGTTGTGTATAGAAAATACTGATTTTCATAATACAACAACTATAGATATTGGATATCAGATCTTTCGTCTAGTTATTTAAAATATTGTTGAATGATTGTTTCGATATTTGATATCAGAACTTGCGACTATTTGATAGTTACTTGTTCTTTGTAAACGGTTGTTACATATTTTAAAACGACTAGTAGTGTCATTAATGAATAGATAAACATTACGAAAAATATTTAGTTAAGTAAATAACTTAGAACATTATTTTATGAGATTTTATCACTTAAGTATTGGATGCTTATTCCATGTGGTAAAGAATGGTCTGATATGAGATCACACCACATATCATTATCCATTTAACGAATATTGTATTCGGGAAAGTGACTAAATCTCATTTAACCAGTGAATGTCATTGGAACATAAAATTTATTAAATTGATACATTGGATGTATGTAATTTAATGAATTGTAAATTACTTGAGATAGTTTTCTTTACTTCGTAACTTAGTCAATGAACTGTCGTGACTTAATTACATATTTCTAATGAAACGTGGATTGAATATTTTGACTGGTTCAAAGATATTCGATCTGAAGTTTTGAAATTTGTATCTTTAAAATTCATCGTGAGTCTTTGAATTGTTCAAAGATGTTTGATACGATCAAACATATGAATTTATGGCAATTTATTTAAGGTTATTCGAAGAATATGATTCTTAATCAGTATTATTCTTCCACGATTCCATGTTGATGGAATTGGTTAGTGGAAGAAATCGAATCTTATGTGATTGATTCATTTGATATTGAGAGTTACCGAATTAATTCAATACTCTTGGGGATATGCTCCAGTAACATTAATTCATCACTTTAATTTAGGTTCCATAGTTCTACAGTTACGTATATGATGTGTATAAGTAGAAAATTCGAATCTTGAAATGTTTGAGATTTGAATCTATCTTTTGTATAATTGTTATATAATTGATATTACTTGCGCCTCGGAGGTACAAGTGGAAGTTTATCATTTATTTTATTTAATAGAATATTGTATTCTATTTGATAAAATATTTTTTCTACGATCTCGAGTAATAAAATTATTTATTACTTAGTGTGTAACATTGGATGTTGACTATTGTAGAAAAGACTTGACTTATTGAAGTCAAATACGGTGATAAACTGTAAATGGAACTACATAATTAATAAGATGAAAATACCCTTTTATTACTTCCATATAAGTGCTATAGGATGTCAGAATCATTCGCAAAGTATTTGATACTTAATGGTTCTGTTATTTTCTAATTGAAGAAAATTATCCTATAACTTATAGTGGGAGCGATATTTGATATCGAATCCGGAAATTAGCATTAGACTATAGATCTAAGATTGTTCATAGCTTACTACGATCAAGTTTGGAACTTGATTGAGCTTTTATTATGAATCGTTCATAAAATGTGCAAATGGTTTACGCAGCAAAAGCACAGTGAGCTTATTAAAGGTTTGACCTTTATAGTATGACAGTGAGAAAAGTTATACTCAGCAATCTATTGTAGATTCTGAGGAAACTTGTCTCTAGTCGCACTGATTGAATAATTTAATATCTGATGGTTAATGATGATATTAAATTGTAAATTTTAGCTAATTAATACAAAGTGACATTTCTGAATGGTTTCTTCAGATAAGAGATCCATGTGATTTCTTAGTTTGAAGAATTCATTTTGGAATGGCCCTGGAGTTTGTATTATGCTAAGATTATAATTTAGTATATTAGCTTATAGAGCCTATTGTAGACTCAGATAAGCTTTCTGGAAATTTGTGTTTTCTAATTTTGATATTTGTGAGATTGTCTGATTTTATTAAAGCATAGAGAATACATATGGGATAGAAGGGTTAGTGGGAGCGTACAAATTTCCTTATAGTAATTTACATCATAATGACATTATCATTATTAAACTAATAATGAGATGTTTATGAGAAAAAAATTTACCTCAGTCTTATTTTATCCGTGAATGCAGTGGGAGTGGTGTCTCTATTATATTCGATATAAAGTTTTATATATGATATAAAACTAATAGACTTATGAGATACTTCTATAATCGTACTTAAGATATGATCTAATAAAGGACGCAACAAGACTATCTGTATGACAGTTAGTATAACTGTTTGACAGTTAGTGTGTGTCTTATGTATAGTATTCATCTTTCGTAAAGGATGATTCCTTTTTCGAAAGAGATATTGATTAGAATGTCTAATCAATCTTCTGCATCATAAGATGATGGCATAATGAATATTATATTGAGTGCGATTAGATATATCAATTTAATCGTAATTATTACGAGTTATTTTGATATTCTCTAGACCATAAGATGTGTCTTGAAACATGTTCTTTATTATCTTTGAGATATTAAGAACGAATTTCTTATTAATGGAGAATAAAATTCGCAACCATTAGGTCAGATTAGTTTTGAGTCTAGTTATGACGTTAGACAGTCTACGTCATAAAGAGTCAGAAAAGATGCAGTGAAGTGTCACAGATGATTCCACTATAAGAGTGGAGTTAGTTGTAACTTATGAAGTATTGACTTATGAAGTTGCAAAGTGACCTCGTAGATTATAAGTTTGTTATTAGTATTGTGTTTGTGGTTGTCTAATAGTATTTTGAATTTGATCTGTAAATACTTAGACAACTTAGTAGCTAAAGCACAATGTTAATATGGCATCTGAGTCATATTGATGTAGAACTAAGTTTCTACAAAAAAAAAATATATATGAATGTTTCTTGCTAAGGAAAATGATTGTGTTTGTTGGACAAACTCAATATGTCGGAGCGGGCTTACTTGCTATTACCTACCTCTTGAGCGCTAGGTGAGTTCTTGAGGGCCATTAGTATGTGATACGAATTGGGATGTGTTATATGATACCATGGATTGGCACTAGAGCAAGTGAGAGAAATTGTTAAGGTTGGTGCTCTAAGTGCCAATCTGGATCGTATTTATGTCCGATTCAAAATACGAGCAATACATTTTTCCATAATATTACTAATTTAAATGGTAGCACATCTTGTTTTTTATATACGTATTCGATATAATTTCGATTAGATTGATTAGATTGAAACTAAATCCGGTTTAGTGAAATGTATATATATATAAGACAAAGACCCCAAGATTTACAACGTAGTGCACAGTTGCAACATAGTTTGTAATTGACATTGAGAAGTGTCACTATAAGTTGTATATCCTCAAATTAAGTTCCTGGTCAAGATTTACTGACACATGTCGGTTAGTAAAATCCGATGAAACCAGTACATGTCGTATATCGGACTAGGTCCGATGGTTTATCCCAATGAACCATGAGTCTTGGGAGACTCGTATAGATGTGTAGGTGTTTATTTGATAAACATTGAACGACTCACCTAAGATTTCCTAATAGATAGTACGCCATCGTCAATAGGAATCTTCTCGGGTTGAGTAGCATAGTGATTCTTTGACTTGAGATACCACTGTGGATATATGAGTTATCCTTCACACTTAGATGGCAGTCACGTCACCGATCTATTTAGATCAGACCTCCGCATGTTCATTGGGTGTGGACTCATGCTCATGATATCCTGTGAGTATCAAGGAAATGATCCATCAGTTCTGTGTACAGAGCATAGGTAGTCCATTTGTGATTAGCAATATGTTAAATCTATGGACATAGTATACTTCGAAAGTGAGTTCCGAATTTATTCAGAGATTGCTAATAGATACATCGACGAGATTATTCCTATAGAGATTTGACGTTTATATCTATATCTCTGGGATAATCTGGATACATGTGACGGAGGGATTATATGTATGCAGTGACCTCGACCTGTATGATCAGCGAGTTTATCCGTGGTCGTCATAATTTACGGGTGGGTGGTGAATTATGGACACGAAATTAGATTTTGTGACGGATATGCCTGAATCTAGAGAGTCTCACTAATGAAATATACTCGTAGAGCACTAGGGCAACTGTTATGAATAATACTGATTATTTATAACTCTTTTAATGGTTAAACGAAAAAAACATGCAATCGGGATCTAACGATCATTTCCGATTAATGTGTATTTATATTTATACTTGATTTTATTAAATACACATTAATAAAAATATCAAATTGTGATATTTGACATATATCATTAATATATGTATTTGAGATATTTAATGTAAAATAATATATATATTTAAGATATTGTATTTAATTATTTAATTGTTAAATAATTAATTAATTAAAATAATAAATATCTTAATAATGATTTATGCTTTATTATGGCAAGTTTCCATTGGAACAAATATTGATTTGCTTTATTAAAGTTAAAGTGATAAATTTAATTTTTCCAAATGGTGGACTAATCAAAATGTAACAAAATTAAATAAATTGTTATTTACTTTTGGATGGATTTTCGGCCACTGAGTTTTTGGTAACAAAAATAAAAATTTATTTTTTTCAACAACAACACTTAGACAAGCTTAACAAATTTTACAAAGAGAGTTGAGGGAAAATTGAAGAAAGAAAGGAAGAACAAAGCCAAAAATTTGGAATTTTGTAAGTTTCTTACACTTTCTTTACATCGAAAATATTTCTATAATTCTTAACTTCAAATTGTGTTATTAAGTTTATTTCTCTACTCTTTAAGTTTGTATTTGTTTATTGGAAGCTTGTTGGATGTGTTCATGCATGTATAATTAATTTATTTGATTATTATTGTAATTAAGTTTAATAAATTAATTAGAAAATTAAAGTTGTCATTCTAGAGTTAATTAGCCATTCATAATTACCCTAGAATTGTTCTTGATTAATTTCATGATGGTGAGATTTAATTGGTGTGGTAATTTGAAGATTAAAGTATTGAATTTTATCAATTTAATGTAAATTGCCCAATTTGAGTAATTTGTGAAATTAAGGATCTTAACCCACTCAAATTTTGGGCTTTTCATATATATGTTATAATTTGATGTATATTTCATGTATGTCAAATTTGGTGTTGATTGGATTTGATCTTGATGTGTTTTGAACAAATTGGGCCAAATTGCAATTAATAAAAATTATGGGCTGTTTTCGTGAATTCTGAAAAATTCAGGGCATTTTCTGAAATTCTGGAAAGTTTCTGGATTTGAGTTGTAAATTGTAAAAATTATTTTGGAATTGATTTGGAATCAATTAAATATGTAATTGACATATTTAAAAACTAAAAATGATTAAATTGTAAAACTTTGGGGTCTTATTGCAATTAATGATAAATATGATTTTTCAAATAAAAATTGAGTTTTTAGTTATTTATTAATTAGAATAAATTAGTTTATTTTAATTTCCTAAGAAAAATATTTATCGGAAATTGTTTCGGTGTGAAAATATGCGAAAACGGTGAAAAACGGCGTTACCGGGTAACTGCTGCCCAAACAGTGAACTAGGCACTATTCGGGCAGCCCACGAACTGTCCAAATGTTTTTGGGGCTGACCTGGGCAGTCCCCATAAGCATTGGTCGGTCGGTTCGGCCAGAAACGCGTTTTATGCTATTTTGCGGAAAAAATTTTCGCAAAAGTTTCGCGATGTTTCTATATTATTTATGTCGTTATATGATATCGAATAAATATGTTTTGGTGAAATATGAATGAATTATTAATATTGGATATTAAATAATTTATTCGTAAGTTTAAAATTTTAAACTACGATTTCGCCTGAACAACTCTTCTTCCGCTGCGCCTTCTTGATTTGACCCCCAACATCAATGTCAATAGGAATCTTCTCGATTCGAGTAGCATAGTGGTCCTTCGAATTGAGATACTACTGTGGCTATATGAGATATCCTTCACACTTTGATGGCAATCACGTCACCGATCTATTTAGATCAGACCTCCGCCTATTCGTTGGGTTTGGACTGATGCTCATGATATCCTGTGAGTATCAGATAGAATTTGTCGGTCTTGTGTACATGGAATAGGTATCAGGTACGTATTTGTGATCTAGTAAATCCATGGTCGTGGTATACTTCGGAAGCGAGTTCCGAGTGTTATTTAGAGATCGTAAATTTAAAATTCGACTATATTATACCTTAGGGATTTGACGTTCTTATATATATCCCCGGTATAATATTGATAGCCTGTGATGGAGGGATTATACTTATGCAATGACCTCGACTTGCATAGTTTAGCGAGATTATCTGTGGTCGTCATAATTCATGAGTGGGTGAATTATGGACACGAAATTGGATTTCGTGACGGATAAACATAAACTTAGAGAGTCCCACAATATGAAGTGTACTCGTTGAGCACTTGGGCAACACATTATGAATAATATAGATTATACATTATACTTCACCGGATTAAATGAGT
The DNA here is from genome assembly GCA_019454045.1 of Zanthoxylum bungeanum. Taxonomy (NCBI): domain Eukaryota; kingdom Viridiplantae; phylum Streptophyta; class Magnoliopsida; order Sapindales; family Rutaceae; genus Zanthoxylum; species Zanthoxylum bungeanum. Next base: position 25,634 of record SKCR01046842.1, on the reverse strand, counting down.
TAATTCGAATCGTTTAATCGGTTAAACGAAAACACATGCATAATGAGCATTTTAGTCAATTAATAATTAATGTGTATTTGTATTTGATACAAAATTTGATTTGATAAATATTAATTAATTGTCAAATGAGATTTTGACACATGTCATTAATTATTTATTTGTTATTTAATGTAAATAAAAATACATATGTAACAATAATCACATTAATTAATTAATTAGATGTTTAAATGTTAAATATCTAGATAATTAAATTATATCAATATTACATAATTGTTATGCAATATGTTTGATAATTATTGGTTACATGTGGCATGATTCTATTAAGCTTGAAGTTTACAAATTGGATTTGTTAACTTAAAGCTTATTATTATTTAATTAGATTAAAAATGACCAAATAATCAAAATGCCCCCCCTCCAAAGTCGGTTATGCTTTTCATAAAGTAAGAAAAATTTATTTTCTCTTTCAACAAGCTCCATGGCCGAACCTCCATAGACAAAAGCTCCCAAGTTTTTGTTTAAAGAAACAAGGAAGAAATTGAAGAAATCAAGAAAACGTTTAAGGAAATTCGGAGATTTGGAGGTAATCTTCATAACTCTTAAAAATAGAAAGTTTGTTTCTTGTTCTTTAGCATCTAGACAAGTTCTAGGGTTTCTTCCTTTTTTATATTTTGGGGCTTTTTGATTTGGAGGATGGATTTGGAGGCTAGATGCATGTGTGAAGTTAGATTGGATAATATTATTGTAATATTAGTTCAATTTTGTCATTTAATGACTTGTTGTCATTCTAGAGTGTTATGACCACTCTTGTAACTCCTAGATTTTTCTTGAGTTCTTCAAAAGTGGTGGCTTTGGTTGGTGTTTATGTTGATATGATTAATGTTGAGAAAATTGGATTTAAAGCATGAAAAATGATATTTTAGTTACCAAATCAGATCTGGATTTTCTGTAATTTTGGTGATGAAAAGTATGTTGTATAAATGTATTGGATGTGTTTTGGGCATTGGAACAATTGCCGAAAATTGTTTCGGAGTTGAAATATGTGAAAATAACGAAAAACGGTATTACCGGGTGATTTTCGGGCTTACCAGCTGTCCGCTTCCAAACAGTGAATTGGCCACTATTAGGCAGCCCATGAACTTCCCAAGTACTATTAGGGCTGACCTGGTCAGCCCTCATGTGTATTGGTTGGTCGGTTCAGACAAAAACGTGTTTTATGCCATTTTACGGAGAAAAAAAAATTCGTAAAAGTTTCGCAATGTTTTAACCTATTTATATCATTTTGATATCGAATAAATATGTTTAGGTGAAATATAAATGAATTATTCATATTGGATATTGAATAATTTATTTGGTAATTTTTAAAGTTTTTAAAGTTGCAATTTCGCCCGAACCGCGAGCTTCCGCTGCTCCCGCGCTAAAACCCCAACAAATATTGTATCAAAGCAGGTATGATCCTTCATCCATTACATTTTTCATGCTTGATATATGATATATGATCCAATTTTCATATTTGCACATGCATGTAATTTAGATGTTTCTTAATTTTTCGGTTCTACGCTAATAGAAAACATAACGAAGATTTAATGGTTAAGTTAAGCTATGTCTTTCCATGTAGAATTGAACTGTTGAGAAATTGATCTAGATTAAAATCTGCATTTGATGTAGAGTAAAGAACCTCTTTAGGAATATCCCCACTTAAAAAAGGCATTAAAGTAACTTGTATTAGGAATACTTGTTTCTTGGTCCGCCTTGTCAGTACGGATGTAAATGTTTTCTTGATGTTGTGGCTGTATCATGCCAAAGCTGTGCAGTTATGGATGATGGTAGTTCATTTGCACCGGTAGAACTTATATGATAAGATACAAATTCAAGTAAAAGTGGAAATCTTGAATGTGCCAAAGCTGTCAGGACTACATCGGTAGATTGAGTTTGTCACTGACAAGTGAAGCCTTGATACGCCTCCTTGTGAACGTGCCAAAGCTGTCATAACGAGAAACAATCAGGACCAAAATTAGGAGTCACAGTGAGTGTGATTGACAATGAGTTGTCTACCTGTGAATATACGTAGGTCGATAACGTGCCAAAGCTGTGAGTCGAAATATATTCATGGGGTCCACTTCTCACTATGGACTTCAATTTAATTATTGGATTCCCGTTTTTCATTGGGGACAACGGTATTATGTAAAGTAATGAGAGACACTGCTGGGTTAAAAATCCATAATTAAGGCAGTGTGTAATATTATGAAAAAAGCCGATAATGTTTCCTTTATTCTATTGTATATATAATTGAACTTTTAATCCACTGCATGCATATTTTATATATATGTTTTCTAACTTTCCTTATGGTTGCAGATTTCTAGAATAAGTTCTAGATTTAGAGTAGGCTTGGATATTGTTAGATTAGACAAAAATATCGGGAAATGTTGTTCCAATTTTCTTTGAAAATCAAGATGGTTAGTAACTTAGTTACTAAGTCACATTAGGTAATCTAAATAAATATTTTTTTTAGGATATAATAGTCTAGAGAGAATAGTTTCTTTTGCAATAAGAATTGACCTGAATTAGTTCATGTCTCGAGATTCTTGACTGACATTAAGAAAACCTCATTAGATATTTGTTTATCTGATAATGACGTTTCTTGGCTTTAGTGACCTTTAGAGGTAATATACCTGACACAGTTTGCTAATCAATTATTTGCAATTGTTGTGAATAATTGAAGGCAAATTATAAAGCTAAAGAAATGAGATGTGTATAGTTGTGTGTAGAGAATATCGATTCTCACAATACAACAACTATATGTATTAGTTATTAGATCTCTCGTCTAGTTATTTAAAATAGTGTTTAATGATTATTTTGATATTTGATATCAGAACTTGTGACTATTGGATAGTTACTTGTTCTTTATAAACAGTTGTTACATATTTTAATACGACTAGTAGTGTCATTAACGAATAGATAAACATTAAGAAAAATATTCGGTTAAGTAAATAACTTAGAACAATGCTTTATGAGATTTTATCACATAAGCATTAGATGCTTATTCTGTATGGTAAAGGATGGTCTGATTCGAGATCACACCACATATCCTTATCCATTTAATGAATATTGTATTCGGGAATGTGATTAAATCTCATTTAACCAATGATTGTCATTGGACCACAGATTTATTAAACTAATACATTGGATGAATGTGGTTTAATAAATTATAAATTACCTTAGATAGTTTTCTTTACTTCGTAACTTAGTTGATGATTTTTCATGACTTAGTTACGAGTTTCCCAAAGAATATATATATTGAATGTCTTGAATGGTTCGAGAACTTTCAACGTGTTTCTGATGAAACGTCGATATAATATTTTGAATGGTTGAAAGATATTCGATTTGAAGTGTTGAAAACTATATATTTAAAATTTATCATGAATCTTTGAATTATTCAAAGATGTTTGATACGATCAAATATATGAATTTCTGGTAATTAGTTCTCAGATTATTTAATGAATATGATTCTTACTCAATATTATTCTTTTACGATTCCATCGTGATGGAATTAATCAGTGGGAGAAATCGAATCTTATATGATTTGGTTCGTTTGATATTGAATGTTACCAAATTAGTTTCAATACTCTTGGGGATATGCTCCAGTAACACTAATTCGTCCGTTTAATTATGGTTCCATTAGTTTCTACAGTTACGTATATGATATATATAAGTAGAAAATTTGAATCTTGAAATGTTTGAGATTTGAATCATTCTTTTGTATAATGGTTATATAATTGAAAAGTACTTGCGCCTCGGAGGTACAAGTATAAGTTTATCATTGTTCTATTTAATAGAATATTGTATTTTATTTGATAGAATATATTTTCTACGATCTCGAGTAATAAAATTATTTTATTACTTGGTGTGTAACATTAGATGTTAACGATTTTAGAAAAGACTGACTTATTGAAGTTAAATGTGGAGAGTGATAAACTATAAATGGAACTACGTAATTAATAAGATGGAATGACCATTAGACATCTTCCATATAAGTCCAATAGGATGTCAGAATCTTTTGCGAAATATATGATACTTAATGGTTCTACTGTTTTCTTATCGAAGAAAATTATCTTATAACTTATAGTGGGAGCGATATTTGATATCGATTTCAGAAGTTAGCATTAAACCATAGATCTAAGATTGTTTATAGCTTACTATGATCAAGTTTGAACTTGATTGAGCTTTCGTTATGAATCGTTCATAAAATGTGCAAATTGTTTGTTCAGCAAAAGCAAAATGAGCTTAACCTTACAGTGAGAAATGTTATACTCAGCAATCTATTGTATATTATGAGGAAACTTGTCTCTAGTCACACTGATTGAACAATTAAATATCTGTTGGTTAATGTTGATATTAAACTATGTATTTTGGCTAAAGAATGCAAAGTGGCGTTCCTGAATGGTTTCTTCGAATAAGAGATCCATTGTGGTTTCTTTATTTGAAGAGTTAATTATAGAATGGCCCTGGAGTTTGTATTCTGCTAAGATCACAGTTTGATATACTAGCTTATAGAGTCTATTGTAGACTCAGGTAAGCATTCCGAAAATCTGTGTATTCTAATTTTGATAACAGTCAGATTGTCTGATTTTATCAAAGCAAATAGGATACAAATGTGATAGTAGGGTCAATAGGAGCGTACAAATTTCTTTCTAGTGTTAAATATCCTAACGACATTATCATTATTGATGTAAAATGAAATATTTTTAAGGTAAAAGGTTTACCTATGTCTTATTTTCTCCGTGAAAGCAGTGAGAGTAGTCTCTGTTATATTTGATATAAAGTTTCATATACGATATAAAACAAGAGATTTTTGAGATACTCTCATTAGTCGTGCATTAGATATGATCTAATAAAGGACACGGCAAGACTATCTGTCTGACAGTTAGTATAACTGTTTGACAGTTAGTGTGTCTCTTGTATATAATATTCATCTTTCGTAAAAGATGATTCATTTGTCGAAAGAGAAATTGATTAGAATATCTAGTCAATCTTATGTATTATAGGATGATGGCATAATGTATACTATATTATGTACGATTAAAGATATCAATTTAATCGTAATTATTATGAGCTATTTTGATACCCTGTAGACCATATGATGGGTCTTGAAATATGTTCTTTGTTATCTTTGAGATATTAAGAACGAGTTTCTTATTCATGGAGAATATAATCCGCAACCGTTAGGATCAAATTAGTTTTAAGTCTAATTATGACATTAGATGGTCTACGTCATATTAAGTCTGAAAAGATGCAGTGGGAGTGTCACATATGATTCTACTATGTGAATGGAATTAGTTGTAACTTAAGAAGTATTGACTTATGAAGTTACAAAGTGACCTTATAGATTAGAAGTTTTAATATTAGTATTGTGCTTACGGTTGTCTGCAAAGTATTTTGGATTTGATATTTACATACATAGATAACTCAATAGCTGTAGCACAATATTGATGTCGCATTTGAGTCATATAGATGTATAACTTAGGTTATACAATATATGAATGATGTTGGCTAAGGGAAACGATTGGGTTTGTTGGACAAACTCAATATGTTATAGCGGACCTACTTCATGTTGCCTACCTCTTGAGTGCTAGGTGAGCTCTTGAGTGCCATGAGTATGTGATACACATTGAGATGTGTATATGATACCGTGGATTGGCACTAGAGCAAGTGGGATAAATTGTTAGGGTTGGTGCTCGGAGTGCCAATCCAGATCGTATTTATGTCCGATTTATTAATATGAACAATTCCTTTTTTCATAATATTACTTACTTAATGGTAGCACCTCTTATTTTTTATATACGTATTCGATCTAATTACGATTAGATTGAAACTAAATATGATTTAGTGATATGTATATATTAGACAAAGACCCTAAAATTTACTACGTAGTGCGCAGTTACAACGTAGTTTGTAATTGATATTGGGAAGTGTCAATATAAGTTGTATATTCTCAAATAAATTTCCTGGTCAAGATTTACTAACACGGGTCGGTTAGTAAAATCCGCTGAGACCAGTACATGTCGTATATCGTGACTTGGTCCGATGGTTTATCCCAGTGAACCATGAGTCTTGGGAGACTCGTATAGACATGTAGGTGTTTATTTGATAAGACACTGAACGACTAACTGAAGGTTTCCTAATAGATGGTACACCAACATCAATAGGAACCTTCTCGAGTTGAGCAAGCATAGTGGTCCTTCAACTTGAGATACCACTGTGGTATATGAGATATCTTACAGACTTTGATGGCAGTCACGTCAGCGATCTATTTAGATCAGACCTCTGCCTGTTCGTTGGGTGTGGACTGATGCTCATGATATCATGTGAGTATCAGATAGAATCCATCAGTCCTGTGTACAGGGCATATGTATCAGGTACGTATTTGAGATCTAGTAAATCCATGGTCGTGGTATACTTCGGAAGCGAGTTCCGAGTGTTATTTAGAGATCGAAATTTAAAAGTCGACTATATTATACCTTAGGGATTTGACGTTCTTATCAATATCCCCGGTATAATATTGATAGCTTGTGACGGAGGGATTATACGTATGCAATGACCTCGACTTGCATAGTTGATGAGTGGTAAATGTATCACTATTTCCCACCTATTTGACCTAATATTTTGTATAGTTTCTTGAGTTTTATGAATATTTTGATGTGTTTTGTGTTATTTTGTAGATAAATAAGGTTTCAGGACTTACTGGAAGTAATTCGAGGCCAAAACAGTGAAAATTGGACAAAAATTGTAAAATTGCAATTTGGGCATCGCGACGCGCATCCACTATGCGTCGTGACAGCTAAAATGTGCTGGTGATTGCTAAAATGCGCTGGACATGTGTCACAATCAGAGAAGTTTACTATCATGCGCTCATGCTAACATGTGTCTGCCACGTGTCAACATCACAGCAAATCATGCTAACGTGCGCCGGACACGTGTCATCATCACATGCTGCCGACAATTATCATCGTCACATCAGCATATACATCATCAATGATGTCAGCACAATAATTTAGTGGTTGCCACATCAGCACAATAATTCAGTTGCGACTGCCGCCAGACATGTGTCACCATCTCCGCAATAGCTGTGACACGCGTCGAAGATCAATGCACGTCGCGACGCGTAATGTTCCGCGCATCGCGACACTCAAGGCAAAATTTTCCCTATAAATAGAGGCCGAATTTAAGATTTCATTTCATACTTTCTTCTAAGGGATTCCTAAAGAATACTCTGAAGATTGTATCTTGTTTGTTTATTTACAGCTTTCAGTAATTAATTTTCGCATTTGCACTTTCTTTCATTTACTTTTCAAGTCTTTACTTTCAGCATTTAATTTTTATTTACTTTTACACAATTTACTTTCTGTTATTTACTTTTCAGTTTTTACTTTTCAGTAATGAGGAGGTAACTCCCCCTTGCTGGGGTAAAAGGTTAAGCTTTTATTACTAATATTTAGATTAATCTCCTTTAATTATTATATATATATACACTATTTAAAACCTGACTTAATGAGGATATCGCCTCATGGTCGGTTGGACTTAATGAAATTAGTTTTAACATTACTTAATGAGGATACCACCTTATGGTCGGTTGGAATTAATTATTAATTTGACTTAATCAGGATACCGCCTTATGGTCGGTTGGTGATATCACGCAAAGTTAATATATTATAATAAGGGAGATATCTAAAATAGTAGTAATAAAAGTGGATCATGTAACCCCATCATTTTCTTTTATTGTACTTTTTCATTTTTAATTTCCAGCATTTACTTTTCCGCATTGACTTTTCCGCATTTACTTTCCAGCATTTACTTTATGTCTTATATTTTATTTAAGCTTTTACTAGCCGTAAATATGTGTTATAACTAAACCTGTTATCTGGGGTTGTGATGAATTCCAATATCACTGGTTTATAATGGGTTATTTTACAATTTGAGTAATATAAAGGTTTATTTAGTGAGCCTTAATCTTAATGCTTCTTGTTAACTGGCCATTAAATAGATTGATCTGGTAAACTTAAAATGAACTTGGAAAAGGGATTTTAGGTTTAATCCCTAGACTCAATATCCCATGATCTTCCTTGAGGATAGATAACCCTTTAATAGATTTCCTTACAGGATAGGAATATACCTGTCGGGCGGGGGTAGCCATAATTGGAACTTAATCTTAATGAATTCAGATAACTTGGTTGACATAGGAATATGATTAATTGGGTTATTCTGGGTATTTGTATCTGACCATCGGAAAGGGCTTTTGCATAAATTCGTGTTCCAGGCTAATAAACCAATAAATTGTACAAACGTAAAATAACCATTTCATCTTTAAAAAGATATTAGAAAGATTCACAACCCTAGATAATTTCTTAATATTGAATTTTCTCTTAATTTACTTTCGCACTGTTTTATTTATTCGTCTTTAGTTTAGAGTCACCATCCAATCAAACAACCAATCCATTAGATACTTGTAAAAATTTGGCTTCATAAATTAATAGCTTAGGTATTAAGTCCTCGTGGGATCGATACATTTATACTACTTGAACGATATGTGCGCTTGCGTTATACGTGTGTGATTACGCCAGTCAAGTTTTTGGCGCCGTTGCCGGGGACTTATTTATCTTTTACTATTAGTTTTGGGGTTAGATACTTTTACTTGTATCTAATTCTTTTTACTTATTGTCTTTGTTTTCTTGTGTTTCAGGTTCTCAGACACTACATGAGACGAACCAAAAGTTTTGAGATCCGACCGCTTGACCCAGAAATTGAAAGAACCATCAGACAGTTGAGAATGGAAAGGCAAGAAGGCCAAGAAGCACTAATCAACATGGAAGCTGAACCTTTGGAAGTTGCACCACCAATTCTCATTTCAGACAGAACTATTCTGGTGGTTGATGGCTTCATTTAATGTATTGTACTTCCTCTCTTACCAGCAAATACATGTGACATTAAAACATGCATCCATATGATACAACAGTCAGTTCAGTTTGGGGGAATGCAACTGAAGATCCTAATGCCCACATCAGCAACTTCCTGGAAGTTTAGGGCACTTTCAATTACAACCGAGCGGCTGAAGAAGCAATGAGACTGCGTGTTTTTCCATATTCCTTGAAAGACCGAGCTAAGGCTTGGCTAAATTCACTACCAGCAGGTTCCATCACAACTTGGAACACCCTAGCCACCAAATTCCTTGCAAAGTACTTTCCACCAGCCAGAACTGCAAAGTTGAGAAATGACATCACATCTTTTGTACAACATGAATCAAAATCCATCTGCGAAGCTTGGGAAAGGTACAAAGATTTACTCCGGAAATATCCTCACCATGAGATTGCAAAGTGGCTACAAGTCCAAACCTTATATAATGGACTTTCTGGAATAATGAGAACCACAATTGATGTTGCTGTTGGAGGAGCTTTAATGGAAAAAAGAGAAGATCAGGCCTGAGACTTAATTGAAGAAATGGCCAATAACAATTCTTTGTGGCCAACAGAAAGGAGCATGATCCAACGAATCGCAGGAATTTATGAAGTTGGAGCCAACACAACAGTGAATGCAAAGCTGGATCAGATTTGTAAAAATCTGGAAACTCTTAACATGAAGGTTAATGATGGATCCACAAGTTCACCATATGGAGGAGCACCAGAATCAGAGGTAAGCAAATATGAAGAAACTGTGAATTATGTCAACAATTTCAACAGACAGGGGAACAATCCATATTTCAACACCTACAACCCAAGGTGGAGGAATCATCCCAATTTCGCATGAAGCAACAATTCAGGGCAAAAGAACAATCCACCACCTGGATTCTAACAGCAAAACAAAGGTCAGGAGTATGAAAAAGAACCAGGAATAACAGAAGTGTTGGCCCAGTTGAAAAAGCAAGAAGTAAAATACGATGCTTTAGCAGCTATGGTTCAAAATCAAGTAGCATTGAATCAAAGCCATTCAGCTTCTATTAAAGCACTGGAGAATCAAATAGGACAACTGGCCAATGCTCAGAGTTACAGACCGTCAAGTAACCTTTCTAGCAACACAGAACCAAATCCAAGGAACCGGGGGAATGAGCAATGTCAAGTCATTACTTTGAAAAGCAGTACTGAAATTAACAAAGATGTTGGAATCAAGGCATCCATTGAGGAAGTTTCAAAAGAAAGCAATTAAGCAATTCCACAGATGGAGGAAAAAGAAGCAAAGGAAAATCGATTTCTTTGCCTTTTTGCCAATAAATCTGAATTCGCGAAGATTCAAAATTCGAAACAAAAATTAGAATTTTTAAAAGATCAAAAAAGACTCACTCCACCTCCACATTTTCCACAGCGACTCCAGAAAAGTAAACTGGACAAGTAGTTTGCTCGATTCTTGGAGGTGTTCAAAAAGCTGCATATCAACATTCCATTTGCAGAAGCATTGGAAGAAATGCCCAACTATGTCAAATTCATGAAAGACATTCTTTCACGAAAGCGAAGATTGGGAGATTACAAGACAGTAGTATTGATAGAAGAATGCAGCACCATCATTTAGAGGAAACTTCCCCCAAAGTTGAAAGATCCTGGCAGTTTCACCGTTCTATGCACCATTGGAGAACATTATATTGGTAAAGCTTTGTGTGATTTAGGTGCTAGTGTTAATTTGATGTCTTTTCGATTTACAGGAAACTGCAAATTGGAGAAGCAATGCCTACCTCAGTCTTTTTGCAACTTGCGGATAGAACGCTCGTATTTCCGAGAGGTGTAGTTGATGATGTGCTGGTCAAAATCGACAAACTCATTCTCCCAGCAGATTTCATTATCCTTGACATGAAAGAAGACAAAGATGTACCTATCATTCTTAGGAGATCATTTTTTGCTACAGGTCGAACTTTTATTGATGTATAAAAAAGAGAACTAACCATGAAAGTGTAGGACCAAGAAGTTACCTTCAATGTTTTCAAAGCCATGAAATTTCCGAGTGATGAAAATGAGGATGAATGTTTCAAGATTGATGTTGTAGATAGTATCATCCAGGATACTGATGCAATACCAATTCCCACGGATAAACTTGAAGCTTGCATCACCAACATGATTGATAGCGAGCTAGATGCTGAAATTCTAGACTGTATCAATTATCTTGACAAACCATTTCGCTTCAAGTCAACACCACAGGTGGAAAGTCTGGAACTACCGAAAAATGAGTGAATCAAGCCTTCGATTTAAGAACCACCGCACCTGGAGCTAAAGTTACTACCAAGCCATCTCAGGTACGCATTCTTAGGAAACTGTTCTGAATTACCTGTGATTATTTCTTTTTCGCTAACATTGGAGCAGGAAGAAAAGTTGCTAAGAGTGTTAAGAGAACACAAGAAAGCCATTGGCTAGACTATAGCAGACATTCAAGGCATTAGTCCATCATTTTTCATGCACAAGATTCTGATGAACGACGAGTACAAACCCACAGTGGAGCATCAACGGAGACTAAATCCAATCATGAAGGAGGTCGTGAAGAAAGAAATTATCAAATGGTTGGATGTCGGCATCATTTAACCCATCTCTAACAGCACTTGGGTGAGTCATATGCAATGTGTGCCGAAGAAATGAGGAATTACTGTAGTCACAATGAAAAGAATGACCTGATTTCAACAAGAACGGTGACTGGATGTAGAGTATGCATGGACTACAGGAAGTTGAACAAAGCAACAAGGAAAGATCATTTTCTGCTACCATTCATTGACCAGACTGGCGAGACATGAGTTTTATTGCTTTTTGGATGGATACTCGGGGTACAATCAGATTTCCATCGCACCAGGAGATCAGGAGAAAACCACATTTACATGTCTGTATGGTACTTTTGCTTTCCGCATGATGCCATTTGGACTATGTAATGCTCCTGCCACATTTCACTATTGCATGATGGTCATCTTCTCAGATATGCTGGAACAAAGTATGGAGGTTTTCATGGATGATTTCTCTGTGTTTGGAGACTCTTTCGACCACTGCTTGAAAAATTTGGAACAAGTATTACAAAGATGTGAAGATACCAACCTGGTACTCAACTGGGAGAAATGTCATTCCATGGTATAGGAATGCAACGTCCTTGGAGATCGGATCTCACAAAAGGGAATCGAGGTAGACAAAGCAAAGATCGAGACAATTGAAAAACTACCTCCACCAACATTTGTCAAAGGGATTCGGAGTTTTCTCGGACATACAGGCTTTTACATGAGATTTATCAAAGACTTCTCAAAGATTGTTAAACCTCTGTGCAATCTTCTGGAGAAAGATGTGTCTTTCAACTTCACCAAAGAATACCACGAAGCTTTTGAGATCTTGAAATAGAAGCTGGTCTCTACCCTCATCATAGTAGCACCAGACTGGACTCTTCCGTTTGAAGTGATGTGCGATGCTAGTGATTTTACTGTAGGTGCAGTTTTGGGACAACGCAAAGAAAATTTTTTCCATACCATTTACCACTCCAGCAGAACTCTGAATGAAGCTCAACTCAACTATACAACCACTTAAAAGGATTTACTCGCAGTTGTGCCGCTTTTGATAAATTTCGCTCCTATCTACTAGGTCCCAAAGTGGTGGTCTACACAGATCATTCAGCAATCAAATATTTGATCACGAAGAAAGATATTAAACCCAGATTGTTCTGTTGGGTGCTTCTGTTGCAAGAATTTGACGTGGAGATACGAGACAAGAAATGGAAAGAAAACCAAGTGGCAGATCACTTATCGAGGCTCAAGAATAGAGAAACAGCTGCAATGAACTGACAATCAAAGAAAATTTTCCAGATGAACAGCTGTTTGCCATGAAACAACATGATGTCCCTTGGTATGCTGACTATGTCAACTACATAGTTGTTAGGGTTGGTGCTCTGAGCGCCAATTTTATTATTTATTTCCTTGTAAATACTAATGTAACGTTTTATTATGAATAAAATGAATAGTTTCTTTTATATAACTTCTTCTTTAATATGGTAAAGACGTAACCGACCATAGAATGATTAGTTATGATACTGTTGCAAAAGCGTCACAACTGACATTGAGTTGTATCATGACGTTGTCATTCTTAGAATGTTCCCGATCAAGGTTTACACTACTTGGTCAATAAAGTAAACCCGTTGAGACTGGTACATGTCGTATATTGGAATCTTGGATTCTGATGGTTTCTCAATGAATCATGAGTCTTGGAGACTCGTATAGACGTGTAGGTGTTTATAGCGAATAAACATTGAACGACTCACCGAAGATTCTTAATGGATGGTACACCAACGTCAATAATAATCTTCTCGGGTTGAGTGAGCATAGTGATTCTTTGACTTGAGATACCACTGTGAATATCTGAGTTATCCTCCACACTTAGATGGCAATCATGTCACCGGTCTATTTAGATCAGACCTCCGCCTGTTCTTTGGGTGTGGACTGATGCTCAGGATATCCTGTGTGTATCAAGATAGGATCCATCAGCTCTTTGTACAGAGCATAGGTATTCAATATGGAATTAGCAATCTGTTAAATCCATGGGCCCGTGGTATAATGTAGAAATTAGTTCTAAGTGTTATTTGAGGGATTGCTAATAAAAACGTCGATGTGATTATATCTATAGAGATTTGACGTTTGTATCTATATCTCTGGATTAATCCGGATACCTGTGATGGAGGGATTATACGTATATAGTGACCTCGACCTGTATGATTAAGTGAGTTTATCTGTGTTTGTCATAATTTACGGGTGGGTGAATTATGGACACGAAATTTGATTTTGTGACAGATATGCCTGAATCTAGAGAGTCTCACTAATGAAATATACTCGTAGAGCACTAGGGCGACTGATATGAATAATACTGATTATTTATAACTCGTTTAATGGTTAAACGAAAATTTCAAGCAATCGGGACCTAAAGGTCATTTATGAATTAATGTGTATTTGTATTTAATATTTGATATTATTAAATACACATTAATTAAATATCAATTTGTGATATTTATAATTATATCATGAATATACTGGAATGAATAAACGTAAACAATCTGATATAAATAATACTGAACTTTGGCATATGCGGTTAGGTCATTTAGGCGTGAAACGCCTAACCCAATTGGTTAAGAATGGTTTGATACATGATCTCACCATTGAATCTTATCCAACTTGCGAATCTTATATTCGGGGTAAAATGACCAAAGCCCCATTTTCAGGTGTTGGACACCGAGCCACTGACTTATTGGAACTCGTACATTCTGATGTATGTGGTCCCTTAAGTCAAACTACTCACAGTGGTTTTTCTTACTTCATTGATGAGTGGTAAATCTATCACAATTTCTCACTCATTTAACCTAATATTTTGTATAGTTTCTTGAGTTTTGTGAATATTTTGATGTGCTTTGTGATATTTTGTAGATAAATAAAGTTTCAGGACATTCTGGAGGTGATTTGGAGCAAAACAACGAAAATTGGAAAAAATGGTATTTCGGTAATTTGTCCGCGTCGCGACGCCTAACATGCACCAAGTCCATGCTAACGTGGGCCGGGTCAACGGGTCAGAATTTGAAAAGTTGACTTTGCTAACGTGCGCTGTGCCACGTGTCACCATCACAGTCATTCTGCTAACTTGCGCCTGCCACGTGTCATCATCATAAGATGCTGACAATCATCATCTACGCTAAAATGCACCTGCCACGTGTCAAACTCTCAGCGGATCACACTAAAATGCGTCTGGACACGTGTCGCCATCACATGTTGCCGACATCAAAAAGCCAACTGCCGACATAACAGTGCCACATGTCATGATCTCGTGAAGCCAAGCAACACGTGTCGAAGATCAACGCGCGTCGCGATGGTGGCTTGGCGTCGCGACGCCGGTACCAACTTTTGCCTATAAATTCGGCTCCTCTTCACTTCATTTGGTGTGCTTTCCTTGGGAGTTTTCCCTGTTTTTAAGGGATTGCATCTAGTTTTTGTAAAAATAAATAATATTTATTTATGTATTTTAATTTTCAGTAGTAATAATAGTTCTTCTTCTTCTTCTATTTTCTTTTATGTTTTGTAGTTAAATTTCTGCTGGGGTAAAGATGAAGTTTTTTACTATTATAATTTAGATTAATCTCCCTTAGTTATAATATATAAATTATTTAAAACCTGACTTAATAAGAATACCGCTATATTGGTCGATTGGTAATTATTTTTAAACTGGTTTTAACCTGACTTAATGAGGATACTGCCTGGTTGGTCGGTTGATATTTAATATTAATTTGATTTAATCAGGATACTGCCTAAATGGCTGGTTGGTAAATATCACACATATTTATATATTATAATAAGGGAGATTTCTAAATTATAAATAGTAAAGGTAGATTAATCTCACTTTAATTATAATATGGAAATAGTAATATGAATTAAAAGTTGATTCTGCCTTAATGGCTGGTTTTAATTATGTAATATAATGTGACACCGCCTATATGGCTGGTCTTTAGGTGACATATAATTATCGCCTATATGGCTGGTTTATGGCTAAATAATAACACCGTCTTTATGGCTGGTTCAACTTAATTAGATAATATTGGCAATTTCCATATTATAATAATTTGAGATTTCTAAAAGTAGATCCTCTATCCCCCAGCAGTTTATTTTATTTTAGGGAAGTGATGAAACACAATATCCACACACTTTATAATGGCTCTTTTACAGTTGGAAGAGACCTTTCAAAAGTAACGCTCACGGGATTGTCTTTAATAGGACGTCCAAAACGACGTTGAAACCTCCTTAACATATAGATTTCAGTCACGTCTGGCTGAAGACGAAAAATTTAGCGCTAGCAGGGAGGCAACTCATGCAATTTGTTGTAATTTTTATTTTCATATTTTGTGTATACATGTTGTAGAGTTTTTAATTTTGTGTGTTATTTTTGTAGGGAAAAGCACAAAGGGAGCATTTTTAGAACAGAAGGAATGGTGTTTGGCAATCAGAAAAAAAAGAGCTAATTCATTTGTGATAGCTGAGTAAAAAATTAATTCTTGAGACGCATCCTAATGAATTTATACTAAGTGAGTGGCGTATTGCGTACACAATTCCGTTGCCTTAATTATTGCTTTGTTTTGCTTTTCTGTTGTAATTATCTTTATTTTCATAGACAGGATCCAGACTTTTTGATCTTTCATGATTTCTTTTGTTGTTTAGCAAACAAACGTCCTCTGGAAGATACTAGTGCTATTTTTACTCACCCTTTTCAGGTTCTATAAATTCAACTCATCATTGCACTTTTGAAGACATCCAGAGTAAAACATGGAAGCCACTTCAAGAAGACGAGTTGAAAACATCTGTGTGTTTTGCGGTAGTAGTATTGGTACTAAACCACAATACGTAGAAGCAGCACAGGAATTGGGTCGAGTCTTAGCTGCAAGGAATATGCACTTAATATATGGCGGAGGCAATCTTGGACTAATGGGGATCGTTTCAAAGGCTGTACAGGAATGAGGCAGTCACGTTTTCGGAATCATCCCAAAACCCTTGGCAGAGGTAAATCTTATTAGATCATCAAACGGAGATGAACTGATCGTGCCAGGTATGTCCGAGCGACTAGTAGAAATGATTAACCGTGCTGATGCTTTTATTGCTTTGCCAGGTGGCTTGGGTACATTGGAGGAAATTTTTATAGTACTATCTTGGGCGAACTTGAACATACATCAGAAACCAATTGGGTTGTTTAATGTTGATGGATTTTATGATTTTCTTTGCGTGTTTCTTGATGATGCCCGGAGAAATGGGTTCGTGTCAAAACCTATGAAAGAACTCATCTATACTGCCAGAACTGCTCCGGATCTAATAGACCAACTCTTAGCCTATGAACCACAAGTTGACCCTATCCTTTCAAAAATAAATTGGTCCGAAGATGATCGTGGTAAGAGGCGTCGGATTAATCTAGATCTTAACCTTTAATTTCCTGTAGAATTTCAGCTAATCGGGTATTATCTTCTAAACTCTTCTTCTATTATTTAAGACATTGGGGACAATGTCTCATTTAGGTTTGGGGGAGGAAATTAGTTGATTAGTATCTTGTTTTTATTTTGTGCGTTATTTTTATTTTTAGTCCAAAATTTTTCGAAAAATACAAAAAAAAATTGAAAAATTTTCAAAAATATTTTGCGTTTTTGTATTTTTATTTTGACTAAAAAGGTTAAATTGGTAATAGATAGCTGAGTAAAGAGTTTTCACTCCTGAGACGTATCTTAAACCATTTTTCGGAACAAGTTAATTTTTGTTTAAATTATTTAATTTGTGAATTCTCCATAAAATTGACTAAAATGGATCTTCATATGCTCAGTTGGCAGGTATTATCAACATACATAGAAACATACGGACATGAGCTAAAATTGAAAAGTTTGTAATATTCAGTGCTTTATTTTAATTGGAGGAAGCATCTCAAAAAGCAATGGAGTAAAAATATATATATATATATATCTGAGATCCGAGTTATTAAGTCTGTAAGGGTGTTTTAACACCTAGTGTCCTAAAACCAACTGGTTTGGGAGTCACTGGCCCAAAGCTCGTTACATGGATCAGAGATGTTGCTGAATAAATATATATATATCTGAAGTCTGAGTAATTAAGTCTGTAGGGGTGTCTTAACACCTGGTGCCCTAAAGCCAACTGCTTGGGAGCCACCGGCCCAAAGCTCGTTACATAGATGGAAGATATTGTATATAAATAAAAAATAGAGAAAAAAATCAAAGAAAAAAATCAAAAAAATCAAAAAAAAAAATATTTCATTGCTACAACAAGGTGTGAAATATGATAAAACTTTAGGACAAAAATATTACTCTCTTATCAACTACACTTATGACTGTTGTGGGCAAAAATGAGTTGTTTAATATTTTGTTGGCTGTGTATATGGAGAATGGTAAATATAATCGGAAAATTTATTTATTCTGTAATTTAGAAAGAAACAAAACAACTAGTAACTTGGAGTAGAAGTTTCACCTGATTAGTCACTAATATCTTTATTCTCTTTTCGCTTGTCTTTTTGCTTTTGTGGGCATTAGTTTTACTTTCTTTTAATTTTGTAAAATGTTTGTGGGTATCATTGCTGTAAACCCTCACGAGACTACAACTCGTCCACTAGGGACACCTAGGGGTTTAAAAGCTTGTTGCATACGCTAAATGCAACCGTGATCCCTACGAAAGTGGCTTAGTTAAATTTTATTATGTTATTTTATTTTGTGTTTTGCTCGAGGACTAGCAAAATGATAGGTTTGCGGGTGTGATGAGTGATAAATCTATCACTATTTCTCACTCATTTAACCTAATATTTTGTATAGTTTCTTGAGTTTTGTGAATATTTTGATGTGTTTTGTGATATTTTGTAGATAAATAAAGTTTCAGGACATTCTGGAGGTGATTTGGAGCAAAACAGTGAAAATTGGCAAAAAGGGTATTTCGGTAATTTGTCCGCGTCGCGACGCCCAATCCCTTGGAGTCGTGACGCCTAACGTGCACCAAGTCCATGCTAACGTGCACCGGGTCAACTGGTCAGAATTTGAAAAGTTGACTTTGCTAACGTGCGCCGTGCCACGTGTCACCATCACAGCCGTTCTGCTAACTTGCGTCTGCCACACATGTCATCATCCTAAGATGCTGACATTCATCATCTACGCTAAAATGCATCTGCCACGTGTCAAAATCTCAGCGGATCACACTAAAATGCGCCTAGACACGTGTCGCCATCACATGTTGCCGACATCAAAAAGTCAAATACCGGCATAACAGTGCCACGTGTCATGGTCTCGCGAAGCCAAGCAACATGTGTCGAAGATCAACGCGCGTCGCGATGCTGGCTTGGCGTCGCGACGCCGGTACCAACTTTTGCCTATAAATCCGGCTCCTCTTCACTTCATTTGGTGTGCTTTCCTTGGGATTTTTTCCCTGTTTTTAAAGGATTGCATCTAGTTTTTGTAAAAATAAATAATATTAATTTATGTATTTTAATTTTCAGTAGTAATAATAGTTCTTCTTCTTCTTATATTTTCTTTTATGTTTTGTAGTTAAATTTCTGCTGGGGTAAAAGTGAAGCTTTTTACTTTTATAATTTAGATTAATCTCCCTTAATTATAATATATAAATTATTTAAAACCTGACTTAATAAGGATACCGCTATATTGGTCGGTTGGTAATTATTTTTAAACTGGTTTTAACCTCACTTAATGAGGATACCGCCTGGTTGGTCGGTTGATATTTAATTATTAATTTGATTTAATCAGGATACCGCCTATATGGCTGGTTGGTAAATATCACACATATTTATATATTATAATAAGGGAGATTTCTAAATTATAAATAGTAAAGGTAGATTAATCTCACTTTAATTATAATATGGAAATAGTAGTATGAATTAAAAGTTGATTCCGCCTTAATGGCTGGTTTTAATTATGTAACATAATGTGACACCGCCTATATGGCTGGTCTTTAGGTGACAGATAATTACCGTCTTTATGGCTGGTTTATGGATAAATAATAACACCGCATTTATGGCTGGTTCAACTTAATTAGATAATATTGGCAATTTCCATATTATATAATTTGAGATTTCTAAAAGTAGATCCTCTATCCCCATCAGTTTATTTTATTTTAGGGAAGTGATGAAACACAATATCCACACACTTTATAATTGATTTTCTTTATTATGGGTAATTATTTAGTTTGTTTATTGAGTCTTAAGCTTAATGCTTCTTGTTGTTTGATCACCAATAAGATTGATTTGGTAAACTTAAAATGAACTAGACATAGGGATTTTAGGTTTCAGCATTAGATTCAATAGCTCACGATCTTCCTTGAGGATAGATAACCCTTTAATAGATTTCCTTACAGGATAGACATATACCTGTCGGGAGGGGGTAGCCATAATTGGAACTTAATCTTAATGAATCCATGTAATTTGGTTGACATAGGAATATGGTTCAATTGGGTTATACTGGGTATTTGCGTCTGACCATCGGAAGAGGCTTTTGTATATCATCGTGTTCCAGGTTAGCAAATTAATTTATTACACATAAATAAGAGAATCAATTCATCTTTATAATAATATTGTGTGGAGTCACGACCTTAGATCTTTGAATCTTTTCTATTATTTTCCTTAGTATTTTCTTTTAAGTCTGTTTTTATTTTATTCTGCAAAACCACATTCAACCAACCAAAAGCAATCAATTCCCTTCTCCCTTTAATTAGATATTTGTAAATAAATAGATTCAACATTTAATAACAATAGTAGGAATTAAGTCCTCATGGGATCGATATTTTTATACTACTTGAACGATACGTACGCTTGCGTTATAAGTGTGTGTTTACGCCAGTCAAGTTTTTGGCGCCGTTGCCGGGGACTTATATTTCTTGAGTTGTTAATTTTGAAGCTATCTAATTTACTTGTATCTAATTTTCTTTATTTTATCTGTAATTTTTATTTCTTTCTTTTGTTTTCAGGTGATTGAAAAATGGAACATTATTGGGAGATTGAAAGATTTCGAGCTTTACTAGAAAAAGATACACCCCAAATTTAAGAGTAACAGTCCGGATTTCTGAGGCCTGTTGTCCAGCCCAACAATTATCACTGGATGTCAGAATCAAGTAATTCTAATTTTGCTCAACATAACGAAATGGGGAGATGTGTAATATGTGATGGTAACCACTCGAGCGATCAATGTATATACCTTTCAGAGTGGCAGAATTATTGGAATCATTCAAGGTATGAAGAATCATCACATTTTCCATCTTATCCACCATCTACCTACGATCTTCATCTGGAACCAGAACCATCAGAGGAAGATCAATTGCTTCACATGCTCAAAGATTGGTTTGAGGAACGGGAAGCTCAATTTGATGCACAAATTCAGAGTCAAGCGGCGTCTATACAGAGGATGACAGATCAAGTTAGACAATTAACAGATAACCTGAATCACATATCTCACGGAGCAAATTCAAATACTACTGAAGAAGCCTTCGATTATCCTGAGATTCATCAGGACATCATAACAGAGGATGAGGCTGAGCAATATCAAGAATCTGAGGTATCAGTTCAGAAGCCTGAACCAACAAAGTCTTAATTTGATTTTTATTATTCTGACTCTGACGAGGACAAAGAAGCTGAGTTGTTTGTACCAACTGCACCAAAAAATGAGGATGAAATTATGTATCCTCAAAATGAAGATCTTGGAGCATCCATTGCACAAATGTTTGAAGAAGATCTACATGAGCCAATCATTTCACCCAGATCAGAGGATGAAGACCTAAAATCTGAAATTTCTTTTCATCCTCAGGTTGATAATTTTGAAGCATGCATTTCACAGATGACAAATGAAGAGCTGAATATGGAAATTTTCAAATACATCTGTGAAGAAAATGTGGAGCAAGAAACAGAGCAAATGAAGGAGCAACTGTCAGACCAAATTGAAAATTCAGAGCATTCAGGAGAAACATCGTTGTATCAGGGAGTACAATTCAAAGAAATCACCCAGAAGCTTGAAAAAATGGAACTTCCATTCCAAGTCAAGCACCATACGAGACCTCCTGATTTTCTTTCTTTCTTTGCAGGAACCACTGGAGCAACAAGGAGAAAAAAGGTGGCACGAGCACTGAATGAGACAAAACTCTTTTTGCCCCTTTAACCGTTGGAAGAGACCCTTCAAAAATAACGCTCACGGGATTGTCTTTAATAGGACGTCCAAAACGACGTTGAAACCTCCTTAACAGATGGATTTCAGTCACGTCTGGCTAAAGACGAAAAAATTAGCGCTAGCATGGAGGCAACCCATACAATTTGTTGTAATTTTTGTTTTCATATTTTGTGTATACATGTTGTAGAGTTTTTAATTTTGTGTGTTATTTTTGTAGGGAAAAGCACAAACGGAGCATTTTTAGAATAGAATGAATGGTGTTTGGCAATCAGAAAAAAGAGAGCTAATTCATTTGTGATGGTTGAGTAAAAAATTAATTCTTGAGACGCATCCTAATGAATTTATACTAAGCGAGTGGCGTATTGCGTACACAATTCTGTTGCCTTAATTATTGCTTTGTTTTGCTTTTCTGTTGTAATTGTCTTTATTTTCGTAGACATGATCCAGACTTTTTGACCTTTCATGATTTCTTTTGTTGTTTAGCAAACAAACGTCCTCTGGAAGATACTAGTGCTATTTTTACTCACCCTTTTCAGGTTCTATAAATTCAACTCATCATTTCACTTTTGAAGACATCCAGAGTAAAACATAGAAGCCACTTCAAGAAGACGAGTTGAAATCATCTGTGTGTTTTGCGGTAGTAGTGTTGGTACTAAACCACAATACGTAGAAGCAGCACAGGAATTGGGTCGAGTCTTAGCTGCAATGAATATGCACTTAATATATGGCGGAGGCAATCTTGGACTAATGGGGATCGTTTCAAAGGCTGTACAGGAAGGAGGCAGTCACATTTTGGGAATCATCCCAAAACCCTTGGCAGAGGCAAATCTTATTGGATCATCAAACGGAGATGAACTGATCGTGCCAGGTATGTCCGAGCGACTGGTAGAAATGATTAACTGTGCTGATGCTTTTATTGCTTTGCCATGTGGCTTGGGTACATTAGAGGAAATTTTTATAGTACTATCTTGGGCGAACTTGAACATACATCAAAAACCAATTGGGCTCTTTAACGTTGATGGATTTTATGATTTTCTTTGCGTGTTTCTTGATGATGCCCGGAGAAATGGGTTCGTGTCAAAACCTATGAAAGAACTCATCTATACTGCCAGACTGCTCCGGATCTAATAGACAAACTCTTAGCATATGAACCACAAGTTTGTTGGGGTTGGTGCTAAGAGCGCCAATCCGGACCGTATTTATGTCTGATTCATGAATACGAACATCCCATTATTCCATAATTTTACTTATTTATGGTTACACCTATTTTTTTTATATACGTATTCGATTTGATTACGATTAGATCGAAACTAAATATGGTTTAGTGATATGTATATATTATACAAAGGCCTGATAATATATATTACAGTACACAGTTACAAAGTTAGTTTGTAATTGACATTGGGAAGTGTCACTACTAAATGTATATTATCAAATATAGTTCATGGTCAAGATTTACTAACACGGGTCGGTTAGTCAAATCCGTTGAGACCAGTACATGTCGTATATCGAGACTTGGTCCGATGGTTTATCCCAATGTCCGATGGTTTATCCCAATGAACCATGAGTCTGGGAGACTCGTATAGACGTGTAGGTGTTTATAATGGATAAACACTGAACGACTCACCGAAGATTCTTAATGGATGGTACACCAACGTCAATAAGAATCTTCTCGGGTTGAGTAGCATATTGGTTCTTCGACTTGAGATACCACTGTGGATGTATGAGACATCCTCCACACTTAGATGGTAGTCACGTCACCGATCTATTTAGATCAGACCTCCGCCTGTTCGTTGGGTGTGGATCGATCCTCAGGATATCCTGTGTGTATCAAGATAGGATCCGTCAGTTCTGTGTACAGAGCATAGGTAGTCCATATATAATTAGCAGTCTGTTAAATCTGTGGCCACAGTATACTTCGGAAGTAAGTTCCGATTGTTATTTAGAGATTGCTAATAGATACGTCGACGAGATAATACCTATAGATTTGACGTTTACATCTATATCTCTGGGATTATCTGGATACCTGTGACGGAGGGATTATACATATGCAATGACCTCGACCTATGATTCAGCTAGTTTATCTGTGGTCCTTATAATTTACGGGTGGATAAATTATAGACACGAAATTGGATTTGTGACGGATATACCTGAATCTAGAGAGTCTCACTAATGAAATATACTCGTAGAGCACTATGGCAACTTTTATGAATAATGATGATTATTTATAAATCGTTTAACGTTAAACGAAAAATACATGCAAACGGGTCCGAACCGTCATTTCCTAATTAATGTGTATTTGTATTTAATATATGATATTATTAAATACAATTAATAAATTTTCAAATAAAGGTATTTGACATATATCATTAATATATCTATTTGAGATATTTAAAGTAAATATAATACATATATTTGAGATATTTATATTTAATTAATTATTTATTATTTAATTGTTAAATGATTAATATAATAAAATATAAAATATCTCACCAAATGATAAAGTTAGAAAATGATTATAAGTGTAAATTGTTTGACTTTACATTAAAGGAAAAGGTTGTCAAATTGAATTTGACTTCCTTTGGATATTTGTTTAATTGTTTAAAATTGAAAAATATCTATTTCCTTTTTTTCTTGCTAAATTCGGCAAGACCCTTTAATTAATGGTGGTTATATTTTGAGTTGCTAATGTTGACTTACTTTATTCATTAAATTGTTTTATGATTAAAGTTGCAAGTTTGATAAAGTAAAATTAAATGAAACAAAAATAATATCTAGATATTAATGCTAACCAATTTCGGCCAAGGATTGTTTTTGGGGCAAGTATATTTGTTTCATTTATTTTAGGGTTTAAGGAACCAATTCACTTTATCAAAACTCCATTAAAACAAGGCAAAGAAGGTAGAGAGAAAAAGAAAAGAAAAATAAGGAAAGCTTGGAATTTAGTAAGTATTTCCAACCTTCCATTAGAGAGTAATTTGTTCCTCTTGTTGTGGGCAACATCTTGTGATGTTCTTGAGTTTTTCTATTCTTTATTCTTTGTACTTTTGATGGATAAAAGTTTGATGAAGGTGATGAGCATGTATGATGTTGGAAGTTTATTACTTGTAGTAATAAGCATTCTTTTAAGGTTTTAGACCTTGTTGCCATTCTAGAGTTATTGACCCACTCTTAAATGACCTAGATTTGATCTTGAGTTGTTTCATTGTGTTGAGAACTTTGGTTGGATGAAAGAAGACATGATTGAAGTAATTTTGATTTAACCAATTTGGTCTAATTTGTCCAATTGAAGAAATTGAAAAATTAGGGTTCGTGACCTATTCCAAATTTAGGGCTTTTCATTTATGTTGTGTATTTGAATGTGTATATGATGCATATAAAATTTCATGTTGATTGGATTTCATTTGGATGTGTCTTGAAGCATGGAAGTGCAAAATGCACAAATTGGAGCTTAACGAAGCTCTCGGCCAAATGGTCAATTTTGGGGATTTATGTTGCCCTTGGTGTTTGATGTTTTGAACATGCTAAGTTCATCTTAAAATGATTTAGAATCATTCAAATTGATTTGATCAATTTCGGACTAAAATGGACAAAGTACCAAGTGTAAGGGCAATTCGGTAAATTCACTTAAA
The DNA here is from genome assembly GCA_019454045.1 of Zanthoxylum bungeanum. Taxonomy (NCBI): domain Eukaryota; kingdom Viridiplantae; phylum Streptophyta; class Magnoliopsida; order Sapindales; family Rutaceae; genus Zanthoxylum; species Zanthoxylum bungeanum. The sequence goes on along the minus strand of SKCR01046842.1, from coordinate 339 downwards.
TATGATTTTGAATTTTATTTCATAATTTGATTATTGGATAATTAAATAATATGTTTATTTAATTAATCCGAGAAAAGTTTTGAAATCGGAAAATTTGATTTTCCACCGCTTCCGCTGCGTTACCGGATTTAGCCCCTAAAACCCCTACAAAATGGTATCAGAGCGAGTCGGATTCTAGGCCTCCATAAAATGATCAGCTTGTTTTATTAATTCATGTGTAATCATGTTTTCTTGACTTTATACATGCATGTTATAATCTAATTTGATTAATTTAGGGTATATGAAACTTAATGGGAATATCCCCCGTAATAAGGTTTAAAAGTAACTAGTAGGGGAATA
>SKCR01046841.1:0-92133 GCA_019454045.1 Zanthoxylum bungeanum | reverse complement strand
GAAACCTGGCCAGAGCAAAGAAACCAAATGTGCTTAACAATAGCCGCTATATTCCAAGTATCCAATCTCTTAATCCCCAGCCCCCCTCCTTTAGAGGTAATGACATGAGTCCAACCACACCAGAGACATTACAGGATGCAGCTAACAACTTGGAGGAGCCCATGCAGTTGCCAACAGGTCCAATCACACGCCAAAGAGCAAAGAAGATCAGAGAGGCTTTTGCGGGACTAGCTCAGAGCTATGTGACCAGTTGCAGTAACCAAGTCAAATGCACACTAGAGACACATATGGGCATAACCAGAGAGGTCCCCAAGCTATTTCATTTTACCCAGATCATCTCAGACTGAAGCATAGCAGAGCAGCTTCAGCACCAGCACCCTTTTGACCCGATTTGACCTATTTTGGGACTATGTTGAATTTGGCCAAATGGGGTCATTTTTGTCATTTTTGCTCAACATGTTGACTTTATTTATGATGTAATTAAGCTAGTTGATCAGGTCATTAGGGTTAATTATGCTTAGAACCTTGCTTATTGAGTAAGCACGTCAATTTACTATTTGACGTAAGCACCTCAAATTAGCTTAAGTTAGATTAGTTTCTAATCATTGTTTTAAGCTACTTTAGTGGGAAAAGACTTTTGGGGACGTGCTTGAGTGAAAGCTTTGGTTAGTTTTTAGGTCTTTTGGTAATTTCACTTTAGGGACATTTTTGTCCATTCACACATTTAGGGTTTCTCTTTGTAACCTTTTTAAAATTTGTTTTCTTCTTCTTTGGAATAACATTCACGATATTTTCATCAAACTTTCAAGCTTTTAAGCTTTGGCTATGGCTAAACCCTTGTTGAGGGAGGGATTCCCCTTTTCAAGTTCACTTATCTAAGCTTGGCAACTTAGTGGCGTCTCCATTGCTAGCAAAATATAATCTGATTTCATGCTTGTGGTTATCATGGACGTGAGTTTCATGGTGGTTAGGGGCTGATCTTGGTTGGGTTTTGTTCCTACAAAATCAGTATTCAAAGTTCTTGGGGTTTTGAGAAAGATGCTTGGGTGTTTCTTGCTGATTCTTGTTGATTTGTGATCAAAATAGCATGAATAACATTCTGCCCTTGAGTGTTTTTGATTGATCATGAGTATTTCTTTGAGTTAATCTTTGGCTACTTAGGTCAAAATTGGGGCTTTTGTGTTCTTTGCGTGAATCAAGTGTTTAGTTGTTAATTGTAAGTTACTATGACGTGTTTAACATTGTTATTAAGTTATTAGTGTCAAAAATCCAAAAAAAAAAGAATCAGATCAGATTCGACCTAGTGAGATTTATTGATATATCTTGTCTTGCTATTGTTGAATACATGCAATTAGTGTTGTTTCCATAGGTATTATTCATATCAACTTTGCAAAAAATCAGAATTGACATCATTCATCTTGGTATTTACGTGAGCTTACTTGTTTGCATTCTTGTGAAGTTAGCACAATCTTGTGAGTTTAAGTGAAAAGAAAGAAAGATTGAGTGCATTATTGATGAATGTGAATGTGTAATTGATGAAACAAATCTGAATGCACCAAATTTGGTGATTGGAGTGAGTTGTATCATTGTTATCTTGCTGATTTGTGTTGTTAATGTTGAAGAATCAAGTGAAGCAAGGTTGAGTGCAAAACATTTGCACTAAATTCGTGTGTATCCAAGCAAGTATCACTTGCCACCTCTTGAAATATTGTTATTATAAGTGAAGAGGCAATAAATTCATCATTAGCTTGACATGGGAACTTGTGTGTAATCATTTGTTTTTAAGGTGCTTGAAGAGGCAAGTAGATGCATCCCTTAGTTGCTTGCATAAACTATTTACTTGGCTTATAATTTGACTTGGCTGAATTCGAAATTGAGTTAGTTACATTGTAACTAGATCATTTATACTTATTTGCAAGTTGAAAGGTAGATATTACCACATTGTCGAATTGATTATATGAGTTACATTGTCATTTGAGTTGTATTTATATGTATTAAGGATATAACTTGAAAATTACCGAATGTGGTAATCTTGTTATTTGCATTGTATTTCATTTACTTTGTATACACTTTGAGTGTGAGAGACAAAATAAAAGAGGAAAAAAAAGAGTTAAAAAAAAGAGGAAAAAAAAAAAGAAAAGAAAAGAGTGAAACAAAAACAATAGCGAGTGATCACAAGATTGGCTAAGTGTCACATTGGGTGCATGCTTGTTTGTTTGCGCATTTAGCTAACTCGACTTTTTTCTTATTCCGTGCACTCTAGCTTAAGTATCTTTGATTGAGTCTTCATGATTACTATTCTTATTCGCATTAATCCACATGCACTATATACATTATTGGTTCTTTGTGTTTCTGCTAGCTTGTGGACTACACCTTAGTTGACCATTCTGGGAATTGAGTTGATTTGTAATTGAATTGAGGAAGAACTCGAGAGTGGTAAAAGGCAGTGATTGTGAGCACAGTATTGAGTAAAAGCCAATAGAGTGCAAACACGAGTGGAGTGATATATCATTCGAGTGTAAACACATGAGATTGTGAGGATTTACATATTTGTTTTGCTTTTTATTATTTCTAATCTGTTTGTTTAGTGTTGAGATGGCAGGTCCAAGTTTAACCATTGATGATAAGATCGAGGTTTTGGATACTTTCAAAAAGTGATATCCAAGATATTATGAGTGATTATAGAAGATCTTATGAGAAATGGAAAAAGACTTGGAAGGTAACTAAATATGCAGTGACATGAGTCCAACCACACCAGAGACATTACAGGATGCATCTAATAACTTGGAGGAACCCATGCAGTTGCCAACAGGTCCAATCACACGCCAAAGAGCAAAGAAGATCATAGAGGCATTTTCCGGGACTAGCTCAGAGTTATGTGACCGGTTTCAGCAACCAAGTCAAGTGCACACCAGAGACACATATGGCATAACCAGAGAGGTCCCCAAGCTATTTCATTTGACCCAGATCAGCTCAGACTGAATGAAGCATACCAGAGCAGCTTCAGCACCAGCACCCTTTTGACCCGATTTCAACCATTTTGGGACTATGTTGAATTCGGCCAAATGGGGGCATTTTTGTCATTTGTGCTCGACATTTGGACTTTATTTTGATGTAATTAGCATGGTTGACTATGCCATTAGGCTTATTATGCTTAGATCTGTACTTAGCCGGAAGCACGTCAATTTACTATAGCATGTAAGCACCTCAATTAGCTTAAGTGAGATTAGCTTCTAATCTTTGTTTTAAGTTTATTTAGGTGCAAAAGGACCTTAATGGTCGTGGTGAGGTGCTTGACTTAGGGCTTTTGGTAATTTTAGCTCTAGGGTCATTTTAGTCTTTTTACTCTCTTGTAACCCTTATTATATGACTCTTCTTTGTATTTTGGAGACAACAAACGTAATATATAGATTTTGAAAGAGAGAAAAGCTTGAGCTTTCCATGGCTATGGCCAAACCTTGTTGAGGGAGGGATTCCCCTTTCAGTTCAAATTGATTATCTAAGCTTGGCAACTTAGTGGCGTCTCCATTGCTAGCAAAATACAATCTGATTTCATGCTTGTGGTTATCATGGACGTGAGTTCATGGTGTGGTAGGGGCTGATCTTGGTTGGGTTTTGTCCTACAAATCAGTATTCAAAGTTCTTGGGGTTTTTGAGAAGATGCTTGGGGGTTTGCTTGGTTTCCAACCCAAGTGAGTTCTTGTCATTTGGTTATCATGAGCTTAGGGTTCTGAGGTCTGATTTCCTATCCTTTGTTGTTAATCTTGTATTCATCTTTGTCTTTGTTGATTTTAATTTCGGCATCAAGGTTTTACTTCCACCTTGATTCGGCCATTGTTGGATCTTGTGGTTTCTTGCTGATTCTTGTTGATTTGTGATCAAAATATCATGAATAACATTCTGCCTTGAGTGTTTTTTGATTGATCATGAGTATTTCTTTGAGTTAAGCTTGGCTACTTAGGTCAAAATTGGGGCTTTTTTGTTCTTTGCTGAATCAAGTGTTTAGTTGTTAATTTATGTTATAGGACGTGTTTAACATTGTTATTAAGTTATAGTTTCAAAAAAAAAAAAAAAAGATCAGGTCAGATTCGGCCAAGGAAGTACCATCACCACCCTTGCTTTGTTCTTGAAGCTTTGTTTTCAATAGGTATTGTTCATATTTACTTTGAGAAAATCAGATTGCACTTCATTACTCCTACCATTTGCTTGAACTAGCTTGTTTGCAATCTTTGTGAAGTTGTTGCAATCTTGTGAAGGTGTGTGGAAAACAAGTGTGTTTGAGTGATTTGGTGAGGGCATTTGAGTGAATGAGTGTTGAAACAAAATGAAATGCTTATGGATTGATGAGGCCGTGACTACTCCTGAAGTTTACTTAAGCTTGTGTGTTGTTAACTTGTGAGACAAGTCTGGTTGCTTTGTTACACATATTGCCGTGAGTAAGATGCTTGATGTGCCTATGTTAAAGCATGAATTAACAAGTGTGCTTGCTGATTTGCGTGAGCTATCATTAGCTTGACATTGGATTTGTGTTGAAAGCATTAGCATGACATTGAAAATGGAAGCACTCATGAGCTTGACATGGAAACTTGAGTAGCCATCATTGCATTTGAGAGGTGCTTGAAGAGGCAAGCTGCTGCATCACCAAGTTAGTTGGAAAAAGTGTTTAGTTGGTTTGTAACTTACCATTGTCGAATTGACATGCTTACTGACCTACTTGTAAGCTACTTATGTAAGCAGCTGAGTCACCTACTTGTTTGAAAAAAAAAAGAGAAAAAAAAAAGAAGAGAGAAGAAAGAGAATTGGTCTCATTGTGCTTAGCTTGATTAGACCATTTGCAAGTTGATTGGATTGCTTTACATGAGTTACATTGATATTTGATTTGGTTTGTATTGGTTTGAGCTGAAAGGCTATATTTGTGTTATAGCCGAATTGAAATCTGTTGTGCTTCATTGTGTTTCATTGGAGTGTAAACACTTGTGAGTGTGTGTGAGAAGAAAAGAAAGGTGAGCTCAAACACTATAGGAGTGACCACAAGATTACTTCAGTGACACGTTGATTGCTTGCTTGCTTATTTATTGCATTTAGCTAACTCGTCATTCTTTCTTATTCTGAGCACTCTAGCTATAGGTTTCTTTCGATTGAGTCTTCGTGATTACTTATCTTATTTTCTTTATTCCACATGCTCTATATATACATTGTGTTTCTGTTAGCTTGTGGACTACACCTTAGTTGACCTTACTGGGAATTGAGTTGATTTGTAATTGAATTGAGGAAGAACTCAAGAGTGGTAAAAAGGCAGTGATTGTGAGCACAATATCGGTGTTGTAAAAGCCAATAGAGTGCAAACACGAGTGGAGTGATATCATTCGAGTGTATGCACGTGAGATTGTGAGGATTTACATATTTGTTTTGCTTTTATTATTTCTAATCTGTTTGTTTAGTGTTGAGAGATGGCAGGTCCAAGTTTAACTATTGATGATAAGATCGAGGTTTTGGATACTTTCAAAAGTGATATCCAAGATATTATGAGTGATTATAGAAGATCTTATGAGAAATGGAAAAAGACTTGGAAGGTAACTAAATATGCAGTGAATGAAGAGAGTACTCAACAACCAAAAGCTATTGAAGTTGTGTGTAATGAAGTGAGAAGCACTTGTGATGTTGAGTGCACTAGGAAATGAAAACACTTGTGAGGCCTCCTTGAATGTTGTGAATTGTGTTATAAGTGACATGGTGAGTGAAAAATGCTTGTGAGACCGTGAGCATTGAGGGAGTAAACACTTGTGAGGTAGTGTGCTTTGAGGTTGAAAAACATAGTGAAGCTGAGCAGGTGTGTGAGGAGGTCTTTGCAAGTATGGTGAGATAGTGGCCATGAGTGATGATGAAGCTGTGAGAGCTGGTGAAAAGAAAGTAGATGTGGTAGTGAAGTTTTTCCATAACATTTTCTCTATTGTTTATGCTTTTTCATCGCAGGTACAAGTGGTCAAGTATGATTCTTTTATATTTCAATATCATCGTCCAATTGATTTTGTCATAACTATCTATGATCCGGGTTCGGATTCGAGGACGAATCCATTCAAGAGAGGGAGAATGACATGATCAAAGGGACAACATTTGACATGAATGCAGTCATCCAAGGAACATTAGAGCCTTTGCAATTGCCAACGACCCAATCACACGCCAAGAGCTAAGAAGATCACAGACGCAATAGCAGGGCCAGAGTTTGCATATAATGGATGCATTCATCCTTCTAGTTTACTTGCCTTATAAGATTGATTATGATTCTAATTCTTTAACTCCTATGGATTTATTATCTTTGATTCTTATTAAGCTTGGGAGTATGAATGATAAGGGAAAGGCAGAGTTAGTGAGAATAATAGGTTTCCAACGCATTGTGTTTGACCACGGCAATTGGGTGTGGCTTTATATGCAAGAGAAAAGATCCAAGCTACAATCGAGAGGAGATGGACCTTTTCAAGTCTTGGAAAGGATCAATGACAATGCATATAAGCTGGATTTGCAAGGTTAAGTACAACGTATCTGCTACTTTTAATGTTTCTGACTTAAACTAATTTTGATGCAGGTTCAGATTCGAGGTCGAATCCTTTTCAACAAGGGGGGAATGACATGAGTCAAACCCACACCAGAGACATTACATGATGCATCTAATAACTTGGAGGAACCCATGCACTGCTGCCAACAGGTCCAATCACACGCCAAAGAGCAAAGAAGATCATAGAGGCCTTTCCGGGACTAGCTCAGAGTTATGTGACCGGTTTCAGCAACCAAGTCAAGTGCACACCAGAGACACATATGGGCATAACCAGAGAGGTTCCCCAAGCTATTTCATTTGACCCAGATCAGCTCAGACTGAAGCATACCAGAGCAGCTTCAGCACCAGCACCCTTTTGACCCGATTTCACCCATTTTGGGACTATATTGAATTCGGCCAAATGGGGCATTTTTTCATTTGTGCTCGACATTTTGACTTTATTATGATGTAATTAGCATGCTTGACTATGCCATTAGGCTTAATTATGCTTAGATCTCTACTTAGCCGGAAGCACGTCAATTTACTATAGCATGTAAGCACCTCAATTAGCTTAAGTGAGATTAGCTTCTAATCTTTGTTTTAAGTTTATTTAGGTGCAAAAGGACCTTAATGGTCGTGGTTGAGGTGCTTGACTTAGGGCTTTGGTTATTTTAGCTCTAGGGTCATTTTAGTCTTTTTACTCTCTTGTAACCCTTATTATATGACTCTTCTTTGTATTTTGGAGACAACAAACGTAATATACAGAATTTGAAAGAGAGAAAAGCTTGAGCTTTCCATGGCTATGGCCAAAACCTTGTTGAGGGAGGGATTCCCCTTTTCAAGTTCAAATTGACTTATCTAAGCTTGGCAACTTAGTGGCGTCTCCATTGCTAGCAAAATACAATCTGATTTCATGCTTGTGGTTATCATGGACGTGAGTTTCATGGTGGTTAGGGGCTGATTCTTGGTTGGGTTTTTTTCCTACAAAATCAGTATTCAAAGTTCTTGGGGTTTTGAGAAAGATGCTTGGGGGTTTGCTTGGTTTCCAACCCAAGTGAGTCTTGTCATGCAGTGAATGAAGAGTGTGCTCAAAAACCAAAAGCTATTGAAGTTGTGTGTAATGAAGTGAGAAGCACTTGTGATGTTGAATGCATAGCGAATGAAAACACTTGTGAGGCCTTGAATGTTGTGAATTGTGTTATAAGTGACATGGTGAGTGAAAATGCTTGTGAGACCGTGAGCATTAAGGGAGTGTAAACACTTGTGAGGTAGTGTGCTTTGAGGTTGGAAAACATAGTGAAGCTGAGCAGGTGTGTGGAGGTCTTCGCAAGTATGGTTGAGATAGTGGCCATGAGTGATGATGAAGCTGTGAGAGCTGGTGAAAAGAAAGTAGATGTGGTAGTGAAGTTTTTCCATAACATTTCTCTATTGTTTATGCTTTTAAATCGCAGGTACAAGTGGTCAAGTATGATTCTTTTATATTTCAATATCCTCGTCCAATTGATTTGTCATAACTATCTATGATCCGGGTCAGATTCGATTCGAGGACGAATCCATTTCAAGGGAGGGAGAAAGACATGATCCAAAGGACAACATTTGACATGAATGCAGTCACCCAAGGAACATTAGAGCCTTTGCAATTGCCAATAGGCCCAATCACATGCCAAAGAGCTAAGAAGATCACAGACGCAATAGCGGGGCCAGAGTTTGCATATAATAGATGCATTCATCCTTCTAGTTTTTACTTGCCTTATGAGATTGATTATGATTCTAATTCTTTAACTCCTATGGATTTTTTATCTTTGATTGTTATTAAGCTTGGGAGTATGAATGATAAAGGAAATGCAGAGGTGGTGAGAATAATAGGTTTCCAACGCATTGTGTTTGACCCCGGGCAATTGGGTGTGGCTTTATATGCAAGAGGAAAAGATACAAGCATAACGAAAGATCCAAGTTGCAACAAGAAGGGATAGTCTATTTCAAGTCTTGGAACAGATTAATGACAATGATATAAGCTGGATTTGCAAGGTAAGTACAACGTATCTACTACTTTAAATGTTTCTAACTTAAGAGCACATCTCGGGGAACCACCAATCCGATGATAATTCCGAACCAATTCCTGACACAAAATAATGTTGTCGCTGATACGCCTACCCGCAACAAAAGCAGATTGATTATGACTTATCACTGAAGGAAGGATAACCTTGATCCTATTCGCAATAAGCTTAGCAATACACTTGTAAATAGTGTTGCAACAAGAAATAGGCTGATAGTCCTTAACCTGGCAAGGGTTGGGAATTTTAGGAATCAGAACAATAGAAGTAGCATTAACCTGCCTCAAGAGACGCCCAAAGGAAAAGAAATAGTGAATATCACAAAGGACATCATCCCCCACAACATTCCAAGACTTCTTAAAGAAACCCGAATTAAATCCATCTGGGCCTGGAGCTTTATTGTCCATCAGTGCGAACAAGATAGCCTTAATCTCTTCATCTGAAATCCCCGGGTAAGAGACTCACTCTGCTCAGCTGTCACATGCCTAGTAATTGCATATCTAAGGGCAACCCTATCAATATCTTGCTGACAATGCTAGGGGCCCAAAAGGGTCTAAAAAAGAAAGAAAAACATTCATCTCTAACCAAAACAAACTCCACACGGGTCCCATCCTCCTTAGTGATAGAAGTAATCTTGCTACGGCCGTGAAGGCTCTTCATAGCAGTAAAGAAGAATTTAGTATTCTGATCCCCAAGGTTTAGCCATTGAACATGATATTTTAGTCTATGAAGCCTTCCTCAGCCCGACTCATGTCACCATACCGTAACGAAAGACTAGCTTCTTCAGCTAACAGAGCAGAGTCACTGGGGCACTCCTGTAAAGCACAATGCACTATATCAAACTCCCTCCTAATCTCCAAAACCTTACTCGGAATCTTAGAGAAATGCTCAACATTAAACTTCTTCAAGGCCACCTTAATACTCTTCAGCTTACAACATAAACGGAACATCAGAGTGCCATGAACATCAATATCCCAAGCCCTAGCCACAACTGAGAGAAAATCGGGGATGATCAGCCCAAAAATCCAAATATTTGAAGGGAATTTTCCTCTTTGGGAGCTCTGTAAGTTTAACCACCATAGGAGAATGATCTGAAATCTGAGGGGGAAGAAAGCGGGCAGTAGAGCCCGGGAAGAAGAGCCACTCCCAAGACGAATTAGCGAGAACATGGTCCAACTTACGCCAAATAGGAGATTGAATCTGCTTATTAAACCAAGTAAACTGACAACCAGAGAACTAAAGATCATCTAAACCAGCCTGACCCAAACAGCAGCCCAAATCATCTTTCCACGCCGGCCATGCCATAAATCAACCACAATGCTCAATCGGAGAGCGAATAGCATTGAAGTCTCCCAAAATAAGCCACAGAGAATCATCAAAAACACTACCACTAGAAATCAAGTCGGCCTAAAGCTCCCGACGCTTCTCGTAGTCACACTCACCATAAAACCACCGAAACCACACAAGTCCACAACCCAGAAATATGAGACACACTACAATGAATAACTTGAGATGAAGAGCGAATAATACTAACATCAATGTCACTAGGGTTCCAACACACCCAAATACTGCCAAACGGAAGAATATCAGAGTGGCAAAAAAACTTCCATGAAGGATTAATCGCCAAGAGATACATTCACAAAATTAACCTCCTTTACCTTGGTTTCAACTAAACCACACAAAGAAAGCTTCTAATCATGAAGAAACCTCCTAACTTCAGCTTGTTTTATTGGGTCATTGAAACCTCGAATGTTCCAACAATCAAAAATCATTAAAACAGAGAAAAGTGGAGCCAAACCCAAACAAATCAGCATCGTCGACCCCCTCTCAGGGACTGCTGTTTCTGACTCCTTTTACCACCAGAACCCTTTCTAGATTTATTACCATAAACCAATTTCTGATCTCATGAGAATCAATGACCTTATTAGCCAAACTGCCTTCGTAATAACTGCCTCAGACGAAACCACAGACATAAGAGGAGTTACTAGAGCCGATTCCAACCTATTGGAAGGCAGAGGGTAATAACTGCCTCACTTCTTGTTGAGGATCTTCCCAAGTCTATTTTAGCTGAGTCTCCGCCTTCTAGAACTTATGATTCGCCCACTCCCGATGACATGCTTATTTCTTCAACATATGCTAAAACCCTAGTGAAGTTGTAAAAGAAAAAAAATTAACCATCAGATTCAGACTCTGAAATCAGACACTGAAACTCAGCCTCTGAAATCAGACTCTGAATTCAGATCCTGAAACTCAACCTCTGAAATCAAACCCTGAAACTTAGTCTCCGAAATCAGACCCTGAAGATTAGCCTCTGAAAATCAGACTCTGAAATCAGACCCTGAAAAGTAACCTCTGAAATCAGACCCTGACCAGTAGCCTCTGAAATCAGACCCTGACCAATAGCCTCTGAAATCCGACCCTGACCAAAAACCTCTGAAATTAGACCCCGAAAATCAGCCTCTGAAATAAGAACCTAAATCAGCCTCTGAAATCAGAACCTTAATCAGCTACTGAAATCAGAACCTTAAACAACTTCTGAAGTTATCAAAAAAAAAAAGACTTAAGTGATGTTGATCACTTGAGCAAAAAAAAAAGTGTGAAAATTTTTGGTTGAATTTAGTTTGTTCCATATTATCATTTGGTGTCCGTGAAGGGTTTTCATCAAAATTTCTATATATGTGCCAAATTTTCTCCGAAATGCATATGATCGTGAATTTGCATGCTTATTTTTTTCCATTGTGCTAATTGTTTACTTCTTTATTCTAATTACTCTAGCTTAAGTATTATTGATGAGTCTTCGTCATTGCTATTCCTATTCGCATTTTGTTTCCGCCTGCCCTATATATATATATATATTATTGGGTCCGTTGTGTTTCATGCTAGCTTGAGGACTACACTTGGTTTTATATTCTTGGATTGAGTGTGATTCACATTTGAATTGAGTTTCATATTCGTGCTATTGGATTGAGTGTGATTCACATTGCTATTCCTATCGCATTTTATTTCCGCCTGCCCTATATATATATATATATATATATATTATTGGGTCCGTTGTGTTTCATGCTAGCTTGAGGACTACACTTGGTTTTATATTCTTGGATTGAGTGCGATTCACATTTGAATTGAGGAAGAACTCAAGAGTGGTAAAAGGCAGTGATTGTGAGCACAGTATCGGGTAAAAGCTAATAGAGTGCAAACACAAATTGAGTGATATCATTCGAGTGTAAACACATGAGATTGTGAGGATTTACATATTTGCTTTACTTTTTTGTTATTTCTAATCTGTTTGTTTAGTGTTGAGATGACAGGTCTAACCACTGATGAAAAGATTGAGGCTTTGGATAGGAAATTTACAGATATGATGGAGAACATGAATACTGCTTTGGAGAGATTGACCAAGAGTGTAGAGAGTATTCAAATTGGTAGCGGTCCCATAGCACCACCACCCCAGCATATACCACGACCTCAGAATATACCACCACCTCATAATGTGCCACCTCGATGTGTACCACCACAGTATGTACCACCAGATGAAGAGGAAGCTGAAAATGAGTTTGATGATTCTGATGGTCTTGATGATGTGGAGGAGAGATTTCAGCCTGGGCATGATAGGAGGCCTAATAGGAGGCTTGATAGGAGGAATGATAGGAGGGATAGATGATTTGATGATAGAGGTGCATTTGATGCCAGAATAGGGTATTATGATAAGAAGGGATATGGTAGACGAGGAGATGTAGATGGTGATCTAGGAAGCATCAAAATCAATATACCAACATTCCACGACAAGAATGATCTTGAAGCTTATTTAGAATGGGAAAAGAAAATAGAATTGATTTTCAACTATCATCACTACTCAGACGAGAAGAAGATCAATCTGGCAGCAATTGAGTTTACTGATTATGCTATGATTTGGTGGGATCAGCTTGTCTCTACTTGGAGGAGAAATTATGAGAGACTGGTTCAGACATGGGCAGAACTTAGAGGTCTCATGAGAAAGAGATTTATGGGCAGCCATTACTATAGGGAATTGTATCAGAAACTACAACATCTGTATCAGGGGACCAAGAGTGTTGAGGACTATTACACCGAGATGGAAGTTGCCATGATGGCAAATGTAGTTGAGGATGCAGAAGCTACTATGGCATGGTTTCTATGGGGCTTGAATAGAGAGATTGCAAACATGGTGGAGTTGCATCACTATGTTGATTTGGAGGATATGATTCGCATGGCTATCAAGGTAGAAAGGCAACTCAAGAAAAGGTCAACATCCAGATTTGGTACTCAGGCTACTTCTGCATGGAAGGGAAAATGGGTCCGAATGAGAAGCGAGATGGAGGCTTTGACAAGCCTAGAGGCGAGTTCAGTGGAGGCTTTAATAAGCCTAGGGCCGAACCTAGTGCCAAGGGTAAGAGGCTGCAGAGCCGAGCAAAACTAGTCCAAAACTGAGGGTTCAGCTACTAGAACTAAGGATGTAAAGTGTTTCAAATGTTTGGGCATGGGACACTATGCTTCACAATGTCTCAATAGGTGTACCTTAGTGATTGATAAAAAGAGTGGAGAGGTGTAATCTACCGATAGTGAGGTTGATGAGGAGATGCCAGAGTTGGAGGATGCTAGTGACCATGAGGGAGCTGCATACCCGCTGAATAACTTATCCTTAGTTGTCAAGCGTGCTTTGAGTGCACATGTTGTAGAGGATGAGGGTGTGCAGTAGAGGGAGAACATATTCCATACTAGGTGCCGTGTGAATGGCAAGGGGTGTAGTATGATCATAGATGGGGGCAGTTGTACTAATGTTGCTAGCACAACTTTGATTGAGCGATTAGGGTTGAGTTGCTTGAGACACCCGAAGCCTTACAAGTTGCTGTGGTTAAATGATTGTGGGGAAATAAGTGTGACAAAGCAGGTATTGTTGAGCTTTACCATTGGGCCATACACATATGATGTCCTCTATGTGATATGATACCGATGCATGCAGGACATATTCTTTTGGGTAGACCGTGGCAGTTTGATAAGAAGGTTATTCATGATGGGTCAAGAACAAGTACTCTTTTCAGCATAAGGAAACCCATTACATTATACCCACTAACACCTACACAAGTCCATGAAGATCAGGTTAAGTTGCAACTGAGCGTGACAAAGAGAGAGCGAAGGGAAACACCACCTTGGGTGAGACTAGTGAGAGTGGTGTATCTGGTGAGAAAAATAAGGCCAAGGCCGTGGGGGTTCCCAAGCGGAGTATAAGTGAACGTGAGGGGGAAACAAAAAGGAGAGTTAAAAAGAGTTTCTACATGGGTGAATGTGAATCGAGAAAAACATTCAAGGCTAGCAAGATCATGTTAATGTTAGTCTATAAGGAGCCTCATATTTTTTTAGTAACACTGACCATTTGCTTCCTGTGTCTATTTCATCTCTTTTGCAGGATTACAGTGACGTACTGACAGAGGACATACCCAGTGGGCTTCCACCCATTAGAGGTATTGAGAACCAGATAGACTTCATACATGGAGCAGTCATTCTTAACAGACCGGCTTATAGGAGCAATCCCGATTAGACAAAGGAGCTACAAAGGCAAGTACAGGAGTTGATGGACAAGGGGTATGTAAGGGAAGTATGAGTCCTTGTGCAAGTACCAGTGCTTCTAGTTCCTAAGAAAGATGGGACGTGGCGTATGTGCGTTGATTGTCGAGCTATCAATAATATTACGGTAAAGTATCGTCACCTCATTCCTAGACTAGATGACATGTTGGATGAATTGCATGGTTCCAAATTTTTTAGTAAGATTGATTTAAAGAGTGGATACCACCAACTTCGCATGAGAGAGGGAGATGAGTGGAAAACTACATTTAAGACAAAGTATGGCTTGTATGAATGGTTAGTTATGCCATTTGGCCTTTCAAACGCACCTAGCACATTTATGAGATTGATGAATCATGTTATGCGTGCATTTTTAGGTAAGTTTGTTGTGGTTTATTTTGATGACATCTTAGTTTACAGTAAAACAGTAGATGAGCATGTTATGCATTTGAAGCATGTTCTTGATGTGTAAGGCAGGAAAAACTATATGCTAACTTTGATAAGTGCACTTTTTGTATGGATAGAATTGTTTTCCTTGGATTTGTTGTGCGTGCAGATGGCATCGAGGTAGATTTGGAAAAGGTGAAGGCAATTCAGGATTGGAAAACACCAACAACAGTGACATAAGTCAGAAGCTTCCATGGATTAGCAAGCTTCTACCGTAGATTTGTTAAAGACTTCAGTAGTATTGCAGCACCACTGACTGAAGTTGAAGAGATCCAAGGGACAACATTTGACATGAATGCAGTCACCCAAGGAACATTAGAGCCTTTGCAATTGCCAACAGGCCCAATCACATGCCAAAGAGCTAAGAATATCACAGACGCAATAGCGGGGCCAGAGTTTGCATATAATAGATGCATTCATCCTTCTAGTTTTTACTTGCCTTATGACATGAGTCCAACCACACCAGAGACATTACAAGATGCAGCTAACAACTTGGAGGAACCCATATAGTTGCCAACAGGTCTAATCACACGTCAAAGAGCAAAGAAGATCAGAGAGGCCTTTGCGGGACTAGCTCAGAGCTATGTGACCAGTTCCAGCAACCACGTCAAGTGCACACCAGAGACACATATGGGCATAACCAGAGAGGTCCCCAAGCTATTTTATTTGACCCAGATCAGCTCAGACTGAAGCATAGCAGAGCAGCTTCAGCACCAGCACCCTTTTGACCCGATTTCACTCATTTTGGGACTATGTTGAATTCGGCAAATGGGGGCATTTTTGTCATTTGTGCTCGACATTTTGACTTTATTTATGATGTAATTAGCATGGTTGACTATGCCATTAGGCTTAATTATGCTTAGATCTGTACTTAGCCGGAAGCACGTCAATTTACTATAGCATGTAAGCACCTCAATTAGCTTAAGTGAGATTAGCTTCTAATCTTTGTTTTAAGTTTATTTAGGTGAAAAAGGACCTTAGTGGTCGTGGTTGAGGTGCTTGACTTAGGGTTTTTGGTAATTTTAGCTCTAGGGTCATTTTAGTTTTTTTACTCTCTTGTAACCCTTATTATATGACTCTTCTTTGTATTTTGGAGAACCAACGTAATATACAACATTTGAAAAAGAGAAAAGCTTGAGCTTTCCATGGCTATGGCCGAAACCTTGTTGAGGGAGAGATTCCTCTTTTCAAGTTCAAATTGACTTATCTAAGCTTGGCAACTTAGTGGCGTCTCCATTGCTAGCAAAATACAATCTGATTTCATGCTTGTAGTTATCATGGACGTGAGTTTCATGGTGGTTAGGGGTAGCATCTTGGTTGGGTTTTGTTCCTACAAAATCAGTATTCAAAGTTCTTGGGGTTTTGAGAAAGATGCTTGGGGGTTTGCTTGGTTTAAAACCCAAGTGAGTTCTTGTCATTTGGTATCAGAACTTAGGGTTCTGAGGTCTGATTTCCTATCCTTTGTGTTGTTTAATCTTGTATTCATCTTTGTTCTTTGTTGATTTAATTTCGGCATCAAGGTTTTACTTCCACCTTGATTCGGCCATTGTTGGATCTTTTTTGTTTCTTGTTGTTTCTTGCAGATTTGTGATCCTTGTTGCATGAATAACAATCTGTCCTTTAGTAGTTTGTGCTAATTTTGAGTATTTTTTGAGTTAAGCTTTGGCTACTTAGGTCAAAATTGGGGCTTTTGTTTTCTTTGCTTGAATAAAGTGTTTAGTTGTTAATTCTATGTTACTAGGACGTGTTTAACATTGTTATTAAGTTATTAGTGTCAAAAAAAAAAGGAAAAAAGAAATGCATCAGGTCAGATTCGGCCAAGGAAGAACCATCACCACCCTTGCTTTGTTCTTGCCATATGCATGTCACTTAGCTTGTTTTCAATAGGTATTGTTCATATCTACTTTGAGAAAATCAGATTGCACTTCATTACTCCTAGCATTTGCGTGAACTAGCTTGTTTGCAATCTTTGTGAAGTTGTTGCAATCTTGTGAAGTGTGAGGAAAACAAGTGTTTTTGAGTGTTGTGGTGAGGCATTTGTGTTGGGATTTATGTCCTAGAGCTTCATGTATTGTAAACGGAATTGATTTTTGTACTATTAATAAATGCATTATTCATTTTATCAAAGTTGTTTGATTTATATCGCATATTGTCCAATTGTCTTGTTTACCTTGATTACTCTTGTACCTTTAGACTTAGTGTATGTTTGATGCACAAGAGGATTTAAGTCTAAATTAGTAATATAAATAGTCCATAGAGAGTGAACAAGGAGGGTACTTTGTTTGTGGTATATCTATAGCTGTGGTCCATTCTATACTTGTATGACGACCTTGATCCGGGATCGTTCTTGTAGTGACATGGGAATGGAGGCACCTTGTATGATAAGATCATATAGGACTGGACTGAGATAATACGAATTTCTTTTAATATCCGTTAACCAAAGAAATTCATTTTATCTAATAGATGGTCATATATGGATTCGATCTTAATCCTGAGTGTATTACGAATCCTGCATGACAGGCTATGTCCTTTGATTTACTATGGTGAGGTTGGTGTTGCATTCCCGGCCAATAACTACGTATTTTGGGGATATAGTTTGGTATGTAGCTGGGAACGTTTTACATAGATATGGAATTCACTCATTCTTACGAGAAGCAGATGAATATCTCTTTTAAGAGTTGATTCGGGACTTGAATAATTTGAGGGCTCAACTTTTCTATTACGAATAGAAAGTATTTTATATTCATAATTATTATGAATTAATTGTTCATTATAGAATCAATGGTGCTTAAGAGACAAAAAATTTAGAGGGGTTTAACGGACTTATGACCCGGCTCTATTTATGAGATATTCGTGAAGGGATATATCCATATGTAATGACTATATCGATGGATACCGAAAATGTTCGGTTTACTTAATCCATCTACAGTAATGAGAGTTCAACTTCGAGTTTTTAGTGGAATAATGCAGAGTTAATAATTCGTAATATTTGATTAAAGAGTTTAATTAATATTTCGGAATTATTGGAGCTCGGAACCGTAGGTCCATTGGTCCCCGTGCTAGCTCGATTAACTGTAGCAAACCTAATATAATTAGATTGTCTAATTATATGCTCACATTATATTTATTTATATAATTAATAAGATTAATAATATTTATTGTCACAAATGAAACTATGTTAAATTAGTTTAACTTAATGTTTTCTCGAATTCTTTGATTATGAGATAATCAAGTTAGATAATTATGAGATAATTACTACAACATGATTGAAGGTAAATAAATCATTATTAATATATTGATTTTTATTTACCATTGGAGACAAAGCCATATGGCTTACCATGTCATCCAAGCAATTATGTCTATTAGGTGGCTTGGATACACCTAATTTTGTCATTAGCTAATGCATTTTATGCTTTGGTATGGCTCCACATTTATGTGTTTGCCATTGAAAAAGAAAGCATTGAATGCTTAATGGACAAAGCCATTGTCTTTAGCTTAACATTCTTATGCTTTGGTATGGCATTCACACATTTTTGTGTTGGCCATTGCAAGAAAGCATAGATGCTTAATGACAAGGTTAGTTGGCTTGTGTAAGAGATATAATATCTACCATTTCTCTCACTTCCTAAGGTTAACACTTTGCATTCATTCACACAATTGTTGTGAGAAAAGATTTGAGTGGAAAATAGAGAGAGTTCTAGCATTCACAAGTGTTGTGAAATTCCTAAAGCCAAAACACCATTGTGACATCTTAAATCTCTAAATAATTTAGAGGTTAATCTTTTTGAGTGAAGCCCACTTCGGTTTGTTGGTTTCGAGTCATAGTTCGGAAGATCGAGTGGTTGATCCAAGTGTTGGACACCAAAAGATTGATCTTGGCTACTACAACAAAGGGAGAAGGCAAAGAAAATTTGAAGATCCATACCGGACCCGGTGCCACCACAAGCAACTTCCGCCGCTCTAAGGAAAGTCGTTTCCTACAATTGGCATCAAGAGCTTAAGGTTGAAAAGTTTTCTTAACCCTTTCTCTTTTAAGTTTAAGTTTTAATAATTTATATTAGATATAAATTATTAATATGCATGTTGTGATGAGTAGGCACAATTAGATTCATGAGATGAATGGTTTTAATGTTCATGTGATGAATGGTTTTTAATGTTCATGTGATGATGTTTACTTTGATTCATGTGATGAATGTATTGCGTTGATCGTTAATTATTTCCGGCTCTTATTTTTAGTATTGGAAATGTAAGACCATAAGGTCATATTCTTTCAAGTATTGTAAGTTCATTTCCTTTGTAATAAGTTCATTTTGGATCTCAATTTGTAACTTGGAGGAGCCGATGCCACAAAGGACTCATTACGAACCTATTCCGCGAAGAACTCAATAACATACCATGGAGCAAGATTTGAAGACCATGGTGCCTTGGATTTATTGTACTAATTAGATTAGAATTTTTAAAAAAAAAATAATAAGAGCCCGGTTAATGCAATTTTTGTATGTATGTGAAACTTAATTCTGTTACGAGTCCGTAGAAAAAAACGGGGACCAAAACGGACTCCGGAAGCTCCCGAATGGAGTAAATGAAGTTTTAGTGTTTTAACACCGACCGATTTCGTTCGAACGCCAAGTCAAACGAAACTCAAACATTTTGCTACTGCCTGGAAACGTTCGAACTCCCAGAGAACGCTACGCGAACGTTTCAGCCCAGACCTGGGCATATATATGTTTTAAATTGTTTATTAACATGCCATATAGCCTAGGGTGCCTACTCTTGCATTTTCACATGCCATAACATGTAGACATGCATGATATTCAAGTTATAAATATGATTTTATGTAAACTTAAAAGTTAAATTAGAATATAAGATGCATGTAAATGAATATAAAGATTAATTAGTTTAAAGGTTTGAAATTACGAATTCAAGTTTAAGAACAAATGGACATTATGAGTGCATTATTTTCCTGGTATTTGGATGGAAACCCGATATAAATTCCATAGCCGCTTCCGAATGGACGGTAATTTGGTTTGCACTCGGGATACAATTCCTCGTACCTTGGAGTAAATAACGTACTATTATCTATTAAATGGTTTAATGACATATAGTCCATTAGTTGAATTCTAAAATTTAAAACCTATAAGTGAACTAATATTTTAATTGTTAAAATTAATTAGATCACTTAAGAAACTTGATTAAATTAGTTTAATTAAGTTAATGATTAGTAGAGACTAATAAGTATTAGTCAATAAAATTTTAAGTGTTAAAATTGGTTAGATCACTAATAATCCACTAGTATTAATTAAGATATGTTTTAGACGAGCATAATCTTAATACATTAGAAACTAGTGAGATAGAAACCTTAAACTTCAAAATAGTGAGTGGGAGAGGGATATACCACCATATATCCCGCGATCTCCATTGTTATCCAGAAATGTGAGATTCAATAGGCGCCTCGAGACGACTTTGCTTTCGTCCCCTAGGGATGGTGTCCTTATTGGGTCAATATCAAGTTTGGATTCCGAAATGATAGGGACTCTAGATGTATTTGGTGATTGACCTACCCACGGCGGCACTTCACTAGTTAAGTCCAAGGGTTCCGAAATAATGGGTCACACTCACAAAGGAATGGTTAAGTTGTTAATCAAAGCTTCCTTGATCAAAATAACGGTAATTGATTAATATAGGAATAATAGTTATTTCAGATATATTATTCAATTGAGAATGTCTCAATCTATCATGCGAATACTTGACCTACCCTACGGCGGCACTTATTTGTGGGATGATAGATAATCGTGGCATAGTAATTCTTTTAGGTTTCTAATTCATTATACATTGATAATGCATCATGTTTAATTTATGCCTAAATGTTTGAAAATTTTATATGCGACGAATGAATATTGAATGTGCGTTTAATATTTTTCCAGCCATGACATCTGGCAATAATCTCCATTATCAAACACAAGAAAAATAATCTCAATTATGATTAATTGTTCATTATAGAATTAATGGTGCTTCAGAGAAAAAATATTTAGAGGGGTTTTAACGGACTTATGACCCGGCTCTATTTATGAGATATTCGTGAAGGGCTAATCCACATGTAATGACTATATCGATGGACACCGAAAATGTTCGTTTATTTAATCCATCTACGGTAACGAGAGTTCAACTTCGAGTTTTTAGTGGAATAACGTGGAGTTAATAATTCGTAATATTTCATTAAAGAGTTTAATTAATATTTCGGAATTATTGGAGCTCGGAACTGTAGGTCCATTTGGTCCATGTGCTAGCTCGATTAACTGTAGCAAACCTAATATAATTAGATTGTCTAATTATATGCTCACATTATATTTATTTATATATTATTATAAGATTAATAATATTTATTGTCACAAATGAAAACTATGTTAAATTAGTTTAACTTAATGTTTTCTAGAATTCTTTGATTATGAGATAATCAAGTCTTGATTATGAGATAATCAAGTTAGTAATAATTATGAGATAATTACTACAACATAATTGAAGGTAAATAAATCTTTATTAATATATTGATTTTTATTTACCATTGGAGACAAAGCCATATGGCTTACCATGTCATCCAAGCAATTATGTCTATTAGGTGGCTTGGATACCCTAATAGATTTGTCATTAGCTAATGCATTTTATGCTTTGGTATGGCCTCACATTCATGTGTTTGCCATCGAAAGAAAGCATTGAATGCTTAATGACAAAGCCATTGTCTTTAGCTTAACATTTCTTATGCTTTGGTATGGCATTCACATTTTTGTGTTGGCCATTGCAAGAAAGCATTAGATGCTTAATGACAAGATTAGTTGGCTTGTGTAAGAGAATATAATCTCTACAATTTCTCTCACTTCCTAAGGTTAACACTTTGCATTCATTCACAAAATTGTTGTGAGAAAAATTTGAGAGAAAAGAGAGAAGAACTTCAAATATTCACAAGTGTTGTGAGAGTATTTGAAATTCAAAAGGCCAAACACCATTGTGACATCCTAAATCTCTAAATAGTTCAGAGGTTTAATCTTTGTGAGTGAAGCCCACACTTCGGTTTGTTGGTTTCGAGTCATAGTTCGGAAGATCGAGTGGTTGATCTAAGTGTTGGACACTAAAGGATTGATCTTTGCTAATACAACAATGGGAGAAGGCAAAGAAAATTTTGAAGATCCATACCGAACCCGGTGCCACCACAAGCAACTTCCGCCGCGCTAAGGAAAGTCGTTTCCTCCAGAATTTAAATGAAACAAAAATATATATCTAGATCTTATTGCCTCCAATTTCGGCCAATGGCATTTTGGGTGAGGTATATATTATTTTGTTTCATCTTTTAGGTTAGAGAAGTTCATTTGACATAAATAAAACATAAAAGAAGATGAGAGAAAAACTTGAAGGCCTAAAGAAGAAAGCTTGGAAAAATCATGTTTTTGTAAGTTTTTCTTCAAAGTCTTCAACATGAAAATTGTTTCTAACATGCTTAGCATCATTTTGTGTTGCTTTGGTGTTGTCTCTCTTCTTATATTTTTTGTTTATTTTGGTTGTGAACTTTGATGAAAGATTGATGCATGTAAGTAAGCTTGAAATGGTTTCAAAGTTTTACTTTTGATTTTTGGAAAATCAAGTTGCCATTCTAGAGTTGGTATTGTTAGGGATATGCCATATACCCAACTTGTGGATGGGCTATATGTACATGTATTTGTAATATTTTCATTAATTAATAAAATGTCAATCTTTATTATTCGTGTCTTACATAACCTATATGAATCATCAAACACTGTAATAAAGCCCTTGGAGTAATAAGATGATGGCTTCCACGCCTTATGAGAATCATTACTCTTAAACATTCATAGTCATAGTTTTGTGAATAATCTAGGCGTTCACAAAGCGGAGAGACTAGCATGATGATATGATCCGCCCTTATGTGGGGTAGCTAATCTCATAGGCTACTAGCGGAGATCCGTCCCATTGGTGTATCACATGGATTCATGAGTTTCTCGTGTCCATCGAACTGACCGCTGAAAGTTTTCACATGGAGTGTTTATCCCAAATGTCTGTGAGAACTTTCATATATCGATTGTATGACTAGTCCTTAGACTTGAGGTCTTTACAATCTTATGTGTGGATCAAATAACTTTGACATTCTACTTCCCCGATTCAAAAGATCTGGTCATAAGGGTATGATTGGGTCATTTGTTGAAACACATGAAGTTTGTAAAGATACAACAGAGAATCGCCACTCTTTCGGATAATATTTTCTTATAAAAGTAGTATTCCAGTTCGCGGGTTGATATGTGTGATCAGTGCTTAAGACTGTGGCCACAGCGGAAGAATCATATGAGATTCTTGGATTAGCACGATTCATGACACTATCAATATCATACTTTTGACTATATGGGTAGACATTTTCCATACCCCAGGTCAAACGGTGGGGATACAGTGAGGTGAGGGACCGTATCATATGTAAATCACATACAGAATGGGTATATATCTTTCCTTCTCATTTGAGGGCCTTGGCATGTTGCTAGATTTCAACCTTGGTCATTGAAATCGAACGACTGATGAGCGGAAAATATATCAATATTTACCGCCCATTTTACTTAATATTTTGTTTAGTTTCTCGGGTTTGATGAATGTTTTGATATGTTTTAGTTTATTTGCAGATAAAATAATATTGGGACTCAATGAAATCATTTAGGATGAAATTTGGGTCAAATAAGGGCAAATATTGGACTTGACATATTAATTTTGGAGATTGGAAACTTGAAAGGGCGTTTTAACGAAGTGCAGTTTTGGAAATTCTAATTTTGCGCATCTGTCGTATTTGGGGAATAACGTTTTACTCCGATATTGGATTGAGCTGATTCAAGCTCAAGATTAAAGAAGACTCAAAGATCTACAACTTTGAAAGATAAAATAATTTCGAATTCGGAAGATTTCATGACCGAAATTGATGAAACATCTGGATTTACTGTATGTTTCGTACGGGGCAGACACTATTCCAGCCTCAGGCCTTGCATGTGACATCTGATATTGGATCGCAATACGCAATACTACATATACTACGCCTGATATAGATTATATATTCCATTAAGAATATTTCTCGAGAATTGGGTAGGCACGATGTTTGCTAGAAGCCAACCATGTCTCGTAAATCGGTAAAAACATAGTACGAGGTACGTACGTGTTCGGATAGTCTGACGACCGGATTTACTGCCAACATATCCAGGGATCTCATGGGTCGCTTCCTGAAGATTCACCGATGACGAATGATTCGAACTTAATTAATCTGGGATTAATTACGGAGATATTTTATCTAGGATAAATTACTATTGAAGAGAGAGAACGATTAATTTGGAATTAATCGATAAAATAATATATTCAATATATTAAACGAAATTAGATTTCGACGCGGAATTAAAATTAGATTTTAATTCGGGCTAACGAATTAATTTAGAATTAATTCGCTAGCGACGTGAATAGTAATTTTGCTTGGCATTATTATTTAAATAAATTTGATTTAATTACGTCGCAACGGAAAATTCGTTAATTCGGAATTAACGAACCCGAGCCCGAAAATATTTGCGAGGCCACTCTGATTTTGAATCTAGTGAGGCCGTAAGTCACATCGCTCGTCACATCACATCTCACTTTAGTGATGGATGTCAAGTCACCTTTTGGTGATTGAAAACTAGTTACTATTCATGATGTTGGTTGTTGAGGGCAATTAATGCCATTTTGCCTCCAAAATTGGCTTTTGACTTTTGGAAAGGGATATACCAAATTTGGGTGAGATTTTTGTATTATGTTTTTAGAAAACAAAATACCAAAAACTTGAAACTCTATCTCTCCCATTTGCTCTATTGCCGTGAGCCTCCTTGAAGGAGAATAAGAATTGTTTTTCTTTTCTTCACTTGCTAGCACACTTAAAGAATCATTCAAGGTGTTAGGGAAACCCACATTTGAGCTTGGAATCAACACAAAGCTTGGAGCTTGGATTCAACTCTTCAACAAAAGGAGCACCTTGGCCGAATCTTAAAGGAGAAATTTTTGATATCAACACATCCAACATCCGTTCAATTTAAGTATGATTGTGCCATACTTCTTTATGTATTCACATGTTTTATGCTTAAATATGATCTTGGGAATGCCATAGAATCCAACAATGGTATCATGGAGCCTAATTTGAGCATGAAAAAAATTAGGGTAAAATTTGGGTAAAATGATTTGAGCATGATTTGATAAAATTGATTGATTGGGTATGCTTGAATGATGATAAGTGGAGTTATGCATGATCAATTTGAAGAAAATTCAATGGATTAATTTTCCTTCATTTATGTATGTTGGCTGAATGCAACATTTACCCTAAAGTCATGGTAGTTTTGTTTTTTGATCATTGGATGAGTTGAAAAACATGGTTATGTTGATTTGAGATTCAATCAGATTGAAATCGGAATCGAATGTATATAAACCCTAAAATGCCGTGAGCTATGGAGCATGAAATGAGATGATTTTTTGTTTCAAAATGTTGGACATGGGTTGAACAAATTAATACATGATTAATGATTAAATTGATATTTTGGAAATGTTAATTTAGATAATTAATTGATGTAATACACTTTAATTAATTGAATTTTGGAATTTGGAAAATTAAAATTTAATTAGTTGGGCTTGATTTAGAATTGGGCTTATAATGTTGTATTTGGGCCTAATGGGCTTGGTTGGGCCAAGTTGGTTTAGGTCAATTGGATTGGATCCAAATTGGGCCTAAATCATTCCATTAAGTCCAAATATAACAAATGGACCTTTTAATGTTTAATTGGGCCTAATGGGCCTAAATTGATTTTTTGGCAAATAAGGGTGATTCCTTAATTGGACTTTGGTATTTGGGTTTCACCTATATTGACCAAATTCCATGCCTTAAGAAATTAATTGAAAGCCCATTGGAATTTAATTAAATAACATTGGATGTTAATTGGGCTTTGAGACCCATTTAGATTAGATTTGGAATCTAAGTCGTAAAGGCACATTAAAAAATGTAGTTATTTAATTTAGAATTAAATATGGAATAAATATTGAATACGAATTAAATTAGATTTAAATTGTAGTTCGATATAATTCAAGAATTCGTACTTTGAGTACTTATTCTCAAACGAGTTGGACTCGCGCAAAATCCAATCGTTGTTTGAACATTGAATGATCACTTTATTCAAGATTAATTAATTGGATTAGATTGATTGAATAACATGCTTTGTGTGAATACATGGATGTGTTGAATGAATAATGTATATCGAATGGATATTAGAAGGGAAGGGCAATTTTGGAAATTGTTGTAAATTTAGAATTTATTAAATTGGACCTGCGCGTCGAGCCTTATCTCTCTTGATTCTTTGTATTTCTCTTCTCACCTAATTCCCCTAAATGTTAATGATGTTTCTCTTATTGTATTATGTAATTGGGTAGAAGTATGAATAGTGCTAGTCGGGGAGAGGAAAATAGAGTGATTTGTTCTAGGAACAATCTATGAAATATCCATCCGCATATCGTTATTAATTTATTTTCGTGCCTTATTATGCTTTTAGAATGCATGCTTAAGGGTGTATGATGAGACCTAACAAAGATAATAAATTGGTTGCCAATTTACGCGAAAAAACCCTCAATAAAATATTAAGCGTTTTCCTTCCATTGAGTAATTCTAACTCAAGATCCAAGATTGGCACTGGTTTGTTGGCCAAAGTCAAACCTTTGTCCATCGCGGATGTGTTTGAATCATGAAGGCTTTGTTGCATATCGTGCGTCTTGTCCAAGTTGTGATTTGTTGGCCAAAGTCAAGATCACTTCTTGTCCATCGATATCGATTACGAAGCTTTCCAAAGTCAATGGGTTCCGCTTAACTGGAATCATTAAGCTTGGTGTGCCAAAGCCAAGGCTTAGTTGATTCAGAGGAAAAAGGTTAGGAAAATATATTGATATATTGGCATATATATTGTATATATGTTTCGGACTTGGAGGTCCACCTACCGGATCTAGGAATTGGGTGAGATCCAATTGATCTTAGAGATCTACCTAGTTAAATATCATACAACTTGTTGGCCAAAGTCAAGTTTGTGTGTTATTTAATGGGATCCTAGCCTACTAGGAAACTAGGTTTCCCGAGTACTCAACAAAGGGTTAGAGGCTCGCCGAAAAAGAGTGGGAGGCTAGTATTGAATTTGCAATTTCGTTCAAATACTTAACTTTACGCGCTTTCTAATTATTTCGTCAATTATTTTATTAGTTGGACTAATATATTATTATTTTTCTTGTAATAGTTAGACTGTACCCATACATCGTTAATCGAATAGTTGGACTATTGCGGTTAAGTTGACAGGAAAGTTAAGCATTAGGGATATTGTCATGGGCGACAACATCTTTAATGGCACAAACTTTCAGGACTGGGATATGAATCTCAGAATTTTTCTGGGATTTGAGAAGTTACTCTACACTATAGAGCGACCTCTTGGGCCTAAGCCCCGACCTAATCAGTTGCTTGAGCTAGAGCTTTGGAAGACTCATAGCGATGATAATACGACTGCTTAATCGGTAATGTTTGCCGCTATGACTCCGTAATTCCGCCATCAAAACAAGGGGTTGGATCTTTATGAGATGATGGCGAAGTTGCACGATCTTCACCGATCTAACCTTAGATCACAAAGATACGAGTTGTAGAAGAAGCTCTTCCGCACTCGCATGTCAGAGGGTACGTCTGTTGAGCACCATGTCTCACAGATAATTACTGACATTGAGCAGCTCAGACAGATGGGCATAGTCTTCGAGGCTGAGACTTCAGTGGATTTGATCCTACAGTCTCTTACCGACACTTAAAGTGGGTTCATCATGAACTACAACATGTTGAACCAAGACCAAACTCTTGGAGAGTTGATGTCTACTCTGCGTGAGGCAGAAAATAAGCTCCTTAAGGGCAAAGAGCGCGAGGCGCACTATGCTTCAACATCTCAGAGTCTGAGGGCTTAGCCCAAGGCGACTGGAGGTGTTAAGAAGAAGAAGCATAAGAAGAAGGGCAAGGCCAAATCGTCAAAAGGTTCTAGGAAACCTAAGGACAAATCCCAAGATGTTTATCTCCAGTGTGGGAAGCGGGCTCACTGGAAGCGTGACTGCCGCGAGTACAAGGTACACGTGAAGGAACTCAAAGCGGGCAAGGCACCGGCTTCAGATATGTTTGTTATAGAAATAAACATGTCTACTACTAGTTTTAAAAATTGGATTTTTGATTCTGGTTATGGAACTCATATATATACTGATGTGCAGGATCTATAAATTAGTAGGAGACTGGCCTTAGGAGAGATTGACCTCCGCGTTGGAAATGAGACACAGGTCACCGTTTTGGCCGTTGGCACTTTTGTTTTGGAACTGCCCTCGGGGCATGTACTTAAACTTTCAGACTGTTATTATGTACCTAGTTTGGCTATGAATATTATTTCTGTATCTATGTTAGCCCAATGTGGGTACACTTTTGTATTTAGAAACACTGGGTGTTTTATGTATAAAAATGATATGGAAATTTGCACTGCTGATGTAAACATGGTCTATATATTTTGAATAGAATCAATCTCAAACATATAATGTAACAAACAAAAGGCTTAAAGTAAGTAACAAAGATGAAACTTACATGTGGCATTGTCGTCTGGGACACATAAACAAGACACGTATATCCACACTTTCGAAGAGTGGGTACTTGGACGGATTTGATCCAATTCATATGACGTCTGCGAATCTTGTTTATTAGGCAAGATGCCTAAGTCACCTTTTAGTGGTAAAGTTGCACGTGCCACCGAACTGTTAGCCCTTGTTCATAGTGACGTTTGTGGGCCCATGTCTAGCTAGGCCAGAGGTGGATATGAATACTTCGTAACCTTTACGGATGATGCATCACGTTATAATTATGTGAATCTTATGAGACACAAGTTGGAAACCTTTGAGAAATTCAAAGAGTTTCGACACGATGTAGAAAAACAGACCGGCAAAAGTATTAAGACATTACGGTCAGACCGTGGTGGCGAATACTTGAGCAATGAGTTTCTTGATTACTTGAAAGAATATGGTATTCTTTCACAGTGGACTCCTCCCAGAACACCGCAATTAAATGGTGTGTCTGAACTGAGAAACCGAAATTTGTTAGACATGGTAATGTCTATGATGAGTCGCACAGAGCTACCTATTTCTTTCTTGGGATATACATTAAACAGTACAATACTTATTTTGAATAAGGTTCCATCAAAGTCTGTTCAACAGACTCCGTATGAAATATGGATAGGAAAGAAACCGGGTTTCTCATTCCTAAGGATTTGGGGCTGCTGGGCATACGTCAAACGTTTGGAAGGTACCAAATTAGAACCCAAATCAGATAAATGACTATTTTTAGGATATCCTAGGGAAACCAAAGGATATTACTTCTATCACCCATAAGAGAACAAAGTATTTGTTGCACTACATGCGGTTTTCCTTGAGAAAGAATTCCTAAATGCGGTGATAAGTGGGAAGAAAGTAGAACTCGATAGAAATCGGAGTGATACTGTTCCTAGCACAGAATCCTTAACGGAACATGAACAGCCCATCAGGGATGAGACTGTACCATAATCTTCGAATACACAACGACCGCGTAGGTCAGAGAGAGTCAGAAAACAACCTGAGAGGTATGGGTTTCTGATCTCATCTCATGTGGATATTAATCTTATTGAGGAAAACGAGCCGACTACGTATGAGGAAGCGATACAAGGTTTCGACTCCGGTTTATGGCAAGATACCATGAATTCTGAAATGGATTCCATGTACACCAACCAAGTTTGGACACTGGTTGATGCACCAGAAGGCGTAAATCCTATTGGTTGCAAATGGGTCTTCAAGAGGAAGACCGACATGGATGGCAACATACAAACGTACAAAGCTAGGCTTGTAGCGAAAGGGTATCGTCAACGACATGGTGTCGATTACGACGAAACTTTTTCACCTGTTGCCATGATTAAATCCATTAGAATAAGCTGCTTGGACTCTCCTAGAGCACGTACATTGACAAAGTGTTGAAGAGATTCAACATGGATCAGTCGAAGAGGGGACTGTTGCCAGTGTCACATGGCGTCACTCTATCTAAGGACATGTGTCCTAAAACTCAAGATGAGAGAGAAAACATGAGTCAGATACTGTTCACCTCGGCAGTCGGATCGATCATGTATGCCATGATATGTACACGACCTGATGTCTCGTATGCTTTGAGCATGTGTAGTCGCTATCAGGCTGATCCAGGTGATGGTCACTGGATGGCGGTTAAGAATATCCTTAAGTATCTTAGACGAACAAAGGATGCTTTCTTAATCTATGGAGATGGAGAACTTGAGGTAACTAGGTCAACCGATGCAAGTTTCCAAACCGATAAAGACGATTGTAAGTCGCAATCCGGGTACATATTTTGTTTGAATAACGGAGCAGTAAGCTGGAAATATTCTAAGCAAGTGATTGTTGCTTATTCAACAACAGAAGCATAGTATATTGCTGCAGCTGAAGCAGCAAAAGAGGCAGTTTGGATCTGTAAATTCCTAATTGGATTAGGAGTAGTTCCGTTAACAGCTGAGCCCGTTCCATTGTATTGTGACAATAACAGGGCTATAACGTAGGCTAAGGAACCGCGGTCTCATCAACGATCCAAACATGTTCTTCGATGTTTCCATCTGATTCATGAGATCATACATCGTGGCGATGTGAAGATCGAGAAGGTCGCATCAGAGGACAACATTGCAGATCCGCTGACGAAAGCTATTCCTCAGTAAAAGTTTGAGCGACATGTACATAGTTCAGGTATTATATGCTTGAGTGACTAGCTATAGGCCAAGTGGGAGATTGTTAGACAATTATGACCCATAGCGTCACTATTTGTAAAAGACATTGTGGTTTTTGTACAAATTAATTATGTAGCAATGGAAATTGCATTTTATCATTTTGTAATTTGATTACTTAAATATATAAATGATAAAAGTCCCTATGATTAGTTCCGAATTATAAGATATGAGACAGTATCAATCCATAAAGGTTTGATCATTGAATATCCCAAATCATAGCATTATCGAGACTGGACATCGATAATGCGGAATAGACTAGTATTGCACTTGTGCGTGTTATGGAAGCGTAACGACATAGTTCTCATATATTTAAGTATTGGATACTTATGCAAGTGTGATAAGAGGTTGTGTTTACCGATGGTACGAAAACAGCTTCGCTCTGGATAGACCCCGCGGAATCCCATTGGTAGTATGACTATGTGTCTATGGGAATCCGCATCAGGCTAGGTGTATTTGGTCTTAAACTGAGACTTGCATCGCTAGTACTTGCGACTATCAATACGCTTTGGTTTTGGTCGTCTAGGACTTTAACAGGTTCTGTGTACGCCTCTTTTATGTTTATTGAGAATCGTAGTGTATTGGGTGTGAGGTCAAGATGGAAGTATGATGGAGATGATGATTACGCAGGGATACAAAACTGGTACTCTAAATTGGTTGCAACCATCGGGATAATATGACATGGTCATGATTATCCGATTAAAGAGACTAGTTGCTTGTAATCCGATATATGCTTCGTACGGGGCATGCACTATTCCAGCCCCAGGCCTTGCATGTGACATCTGATACTGGATCGCAATATGCAATACTACGTATACTACGCCTAATATAGATTATATATTCCATTAAGAAAATTTCTGGAGAATTGGGTAGGCACGGTGCTTTGCTAGAAGCCAACCATGTCTCGTAAATCGGTAAAAATGTAGTACGAGCTACGTATGTGTTCGGATAGTCCGACGACCAGATTTACTGCCAACATATCCATGGATCTCATGGGTCGCTTCCCGAAGATTCACCGATGACGAATGATTCGAACTTAATTAATCTGGGATTAATTACGGAGAGATTTTATCTAGGATAAATTACTATTTGAAGAGAGAGAACGATTAATTTGGAATTAATCGATAAAATAATATATTAAATGAAATTATATTTCGACGTGGAATTAAAATTAGATTTTAATTCGGGCTAACGAATTAATTTAGAATTAATTCGCTAGCGATGTGAATAGTAATTTTGCTTGGCATTATTATTTAATTAAATTTGATTTAATTACGTCGCAACGGAAAATTCGTTAATTCGAAATTAACGAACCCAAGCCCGGAATATATTTGCGAGGCCACTCCGATTTTGAATCTAGTGCAGCTGTAAGTCACATCGCTCGTCACATCACATGTCACTTTAGTGATGGATGTCAAGTCACCTTTTGGTGAATGAAAACCAGTCATTATTCATGATGTTGGTTGTTGAGGGCAATTAATGCCATTTTGCCTCCAAAATTGGCTTTTGACTTTTGGAAAGGGATATACCAAATTTGGGTGAGATTTTTGTATTATGTTTTTAGAAAACAAAATACCAAAAACATGAAACTCTCTTTCTCCCATTTTGTCCATTGCCGTGAGCCTCCTTGAAAAAGAATAAGAATTGTTTTTCTTTTCTTCACTAGCTAGCACACTTAAAGCATCATTCAATGTGTTAGGGAAACCCACCTTTGAGCTTGGAATCAACACAAAGCTTGGAGCTTGGATTCAACTCTTCAACAAAAGGAGCTTGTTTTGATATCAACACATCCAACATCCGTTCAATGTAAGTATGATTCCGCCATACTTCTTTATGTATTAACATGTTTTTATGCTTAAATATGATCTTGGGAATGCCTTAGAATCCAACACTTCCGTTCATACCGTGAGATTCAAAGTGTCATGTGCCTTATTCCAAATAACGTATAAGGAAGGATCTGTTAGTGGACATGTGCTTAATATGATTGGCCACATTGAAAAATTGGCCAACCTCGGGTTCATCATTGATCATGAGATAGGTCACGATCTAATTCTTCAGTCCTTACCAAAAGACTTCTCTAACTTTATTATGCAGTTTCATCTGTCTAATAAAGAAGCTATTTTAGCAGAATTGCGCAATCTGATAAAGCAAGCAGAGAATGACTTGAAACCGGAGCTTAAAACCTCCGTCATGCTTACGGTTACAGACCTGAAGCCACGAGGCCCAAAGAAAAATAAGGGCAAGGCCAAGGCTCCAGATCACCTAAAGCCCAATGGTAAGGTGGAGAAGAAAAAATGAAAGGTGAAATGTTTCTTTTGTGGAAAGAATGGTCATTGGAAGAAAAACTGTAGATCCTTGAAAGCCAAGGAAGCTGGGGAAGCCCAATAGGCTAAGAAGCCCAATGCTTCAGGTATGTTGTATATGATTGAACTATATTCTCAAAACTCTGAACCTTCTACTTGGGTGCTTGACACCGGTTGTGGGACTCACTTGTGTAACAATGTGCAGGGCCTGAGAAATAGTAGGAGACTCCGTCATGGGGAGGTTGACTTACGCATGGGTAATGAAGCAAAACTGGATGCATTGTGCGTGGGGACTTATTCATTAGTTTTGCCGAATGGTTTAGTTTTAGACTTAGAAGATTGTGTTTATGTACATTCTCAAATAAAGAACATCATTTCAATTTCTTCTTTATGTAATAAAGGCTTTTCATGCCTAATAATTTGTAATGAATATTCTTTTTATTTCAATGAAATAAAATGTGGAGATGGTATTTTGAATAATGGTATCTATGTCTTACAAACTAACAAAGAATGTTCAATCTCTAATATATACAATGTTAACTTGAATAATCTCAATGAATCATTTCTATGGCACAGTCGCTTAGTGTTGGAGTTTCTAGAGGTCCCAAGATCAAAACTCAAGCATGAATCATAAGCGAATACAACGATTTAAGTGCGGAATACTTACATCGAGCGGTTGAGAGACGATTTGGCAACAAAAACGAACTGAAATTTTGCTCACTGCCCACTGCTCATGTGCGCCCACTGCAGCAGTTTGTGCTTCTGTTTTGCTCCATTTTGATCAAGAAAAACAAGCTCCAAGCTTCATCAAAACGTTCCTTGCTCATGGGTATACTTCCCTTATCACCTTGGCATGATCCCGGAGTGTGCTAGCACTCTTGTTTTGCCAAAAAACACACTTGCTTCCCTCCATTTCCTTTTGTTCTGTTCGGCAGTTCACTGCCCCTTGAAAACCAGAAAATGGCGTGAGAGAGAAGAGAGGAGAAGAAGAGGAGAGAGTTTGCCTTTTCAATTTCCTTTTCCTTTTGTTTCAAAAACCGTAAGTCAAGAAAAAGAAAAGCAATAATAATGTATCTAATACCAAAATGAATTTTTTAAGATAAAAAACTCTTCAAAAACGTGAAAAGTTTTCCCTCCAAAAGAAAATTCATCATATGCCATCATTACCTCACATTGAGAATAGAGACAATGTATCATCCCTCAAAGGTGTCTAGATACATCCATCATCTATTCGTGTCAAGTAATGAGATATCGCGATGTGATTTGCGGATTCCACCCGTTTCAAAATACGAATGTGTCCGCAAACACTTTCGGGCCCAAATTCGCTAATTCCGAATTAACTAATTTCCGTCGCGACGAGAATTAAATAATTACGCCTAGCGGAATTTTTATTCACGTCGCTAACAAATTAATTCTAAATTAATTCGCTCGCCCGAATTAAAATCTAATTTTAATTCCGCGTCGAAATCTAATTTCGTTTAATATATCAAATATATTAATTCCTCGATTAATTCCAAATCAATGTTTCTCTCTCTTCAATTGATATTTTATCCTAGATAAAGTGTCTCCGAAATTAATCCCAGATTAATTCTCTCTCTCATCATATTAATCCCAGATTAATATAAGTGCGAGTCATACGTCATCGGTGAATCTTTGGGAAGCGATCCATGAGATCCCCGGATATGTTGGCAGTAAATACGGTCGTCGGAGTATCCGAATCACGTACGTACCAAGTACTACGTTCTACTACCATTTACGAGACAAGGTTGGCTTCTAGCAAAGCACCAAGTCTACCTAATTCTCCGGACATATTCTTATAAGAATATTTAAGATCTGTATCAAGCATAGTATACAATTGTATTGTGCATATCGGCCCAGTATCGGATAGTCACGTGCTAGGCCTGGGGCTGGATAAGTGTCTGCCCCGTACGAAGCACATGTCGGATGTCTGGTAACTAGTCTCTATAATCGGATATACATGACCTTGTCATAATATCCCGATGGCCGCGCAGCACTTAAGAGCACTAATACCGTATCCTGCGTGACATCATCTCCAATATGACTGAAGTGATACTTCCGTCTTGACATCACACCCATACTCTACGACTCTCTGATAAACCCAGAAGTGGTGTACTCAGAACCTGTTTAAAGTCCCCTACCACCAAAACCAAAGTTTATCGATTATCGTAAGTATTAGCGATGCAAGTCTCAGGTTAAGACTATACACACCTACCTTGATTTCGGCCTCCCATAGACACATAGTCATAATACCAATGGGATTCCGAGGGGTCTATCCAGAGCGAAGCTGTTTCCCGTACCATCGGTGAAACACGACCTCCTATCGCACTTGCATAAGTATCCAACACTTATATATATGAGAACTATGCCGTTGTGCCCTCACAACGCACACAAGTGCAATACTAGCCTATTCCGCATTATCGATGTCCAGTCTCGATAATACTACGGCTAGGGATATTTAATGATTAATCCTTCGTGGACTGATATTGTCTCATATCATCTCAATCCAGGAACTAATCATATGGACCTCTCTTCATTTATATATCTATGGTGATCTAATCACAAATGATGAGAGTGCAATTTCCTTGTCACATAGTTAATTTGCTACAACAACACAATGATCTGTGCAAATAGTGACGCTATGGGTCATTTTGTCCAACAATCTCCCACTTGGCACATAGCCAGTCACTCAAGTGTCACACACCTGAACTATGTACGGTTCGCTCAAATTGCTGAGGAAAGGTTTTCGTCAGCGGATTTGTCTGATTATCGTTTGACGCGATTTACATGATCATCACATCGCCACGATGTATGATCCGAATGAATCAGATGATGTAGAAGTATATATCTGGATCGTCGATGAGACCTTTAATTCCTTAGCCTGTGCTGACGCCTAGCTCAGCTCAGAGGAACTATATCTAATCTAATTAGACTTATTTTCGATCCAAATGGCTTCTATTGCTGCCTCAGCTGCAGCAATAATCCGCATTTGTTGTTTATTCGGCAACAGTTATCTTGCTCGGAAGATTTCCAGCTCACTGTCCCGTTATTCAAACTTTATAGTACCGTAGTATTTAATTGTTTGGAAACTTGCAGCAGTGATCCCAGTCACTTCAAGTTCTCCTTCTCCATAGTTTAAGACAACATCTTTAGTTCTCTGAGATACTAATAGATGTTCTTAATTTCAATCAGTGATATCACTTGGATTGAACTGATCGTGACTCCATATGCTCGAAGCGTATGAGACACCAATACAAGTACATTTTAAATGTACAATTTCCCAGAGAGTGTTAACAACTCTAAATCTATCCCAGTAGATCTTTATTCCTTGAATAAAGGTTGTTACTCCCCAGAATTCTACGGAGAATTTCTATTGAAAGAATATCCATGAAAGCCAAGCTTTCACCAATTGTTTTATGGGAATTTCATTGTCAGTGCCCTCTCCCACTAACCTCCTTATATACACAAGAATTATTTCGTTTTGAGTCAAATCATAAATCATTATGATTATTTCAAAACGACAGTTCCAAGAACCTTATGCTTGCTTCAATCCAAACATGGATCGAATAACCCGCAAACCTTGTTTGTTGGTTATACAAAATCGTCAGGATGTTCTAATCGTCCTCCAAAAGGTTTCCTTTTCAGGAAAGCGATTTTGATCTGTAACTGACACATTTCATAAATGAAATATGCAGTTATCAACAAGCATCTTCAAAATGGATTTATCATGGCAACAGGTAAAAGGTTGAACCGTTATTTAACACAATGTTGATAACGATACCTTTCCATCAAAAGCCCAGCTTTGTACGTTGGTATGTTGCCTTCCATGTATGTCTTCCTTGAAGACGTTTAATGTACCAATAGGCACAATGCCTTGTGGTACAACAACTAGTATCCAAAATAGTTGTTATACATGGAATCCATTTTGGACTCATGGCACTTTGCCAAACAGGGAGTTGATACCTTGTATCATTTCCTCGTACGTAGTCGGTTGGTATTCCTCAATAAGATTTACATCTTTATGAGGTTAGATCAGAAACCCATACCTAGGTTGTTTTCTGACTCTATCCGATCTACCCTGTTCTTGTGTATTCGAAGATTAATGGTATAGATTCATCATAGATGAACTATTTGTGTTCCATTAAGGACTTCGTGCCTTGAATAGTATTACTCCGATTTTCATCGAGTATCACTATCCTCCCACTGACCACTGCATATCGGTATTCCTCTCAGGAAAACCGCATGGTGAGCAACAATCATATTGTTCTCATGTGAGATTTACAAGTACTATACTTAAGGTTTCCCTTAGGATAACCTATATTGGC
The DNA here is from genome assembly GCA_019454045.1 of Zanthoxylum bungeanum. Lineage (NCBI taxonomy): Eukaryota > Viridiplantae > Streptophyta > Magnoliopsida > Sapindales > Rutaceae > Zanthoxylum > Zanthoxylum bungeanum. Next base: position 54,981 of record SKCR01046841.1, on the reverse strand, counting down.
ACTTATCCAATTTGGGTCTTTTAGTTTGGTATCATCCAAACGTTATGCCTGGCATACCCAAATTATCAGGAATGTGAAACCCCGTTTCTTTCCTGTTCATACCCTATATGATATATGTCAAACAGATTTATATGGAACCTTATTCTAAATAAGTTTTGCACTGTTAATATATATCCTGTTTGAAGGAAATCATAGCTCAGAGCGACTCGTGATAAACATTATCATGTCCAACAAAATTCGGTTTTAGTTCGGACACACCGTCTAACTGACGTGTCTCGAGGAGAGTCCTCATATGAAAGAATATTGTACTCTTTCATTTATGTATGAAACTTAATGCTTAAGTATTTTCATTACGGTCTTACCGCGATGGTATAATACTATAGCCGATCTGTTTGTATACTTCGTGTCGAAACTCAAAGTTTCGGATTTGTGTTCTTCAAAAGAAACACATAACCATAACGTGATGCCACATCCGTTAAGGTCACGAAATATTCATGTTCACATCTAGCCAAGCTAGATATGGGCCCACTTACTTCACCATGAATAGGGCTTACAGATCGGTGGCCTTTACACTATTACCTAGTAAATAGTATTTTAGGTACTTTACCTAGTAAACTAGAATCGTAGACCTTATTTGATTAGTCAAATCAGTCCTAGTACCCACTCTTCAAAAGTGTGGATATACGAGTCTCTTTTAATTCTGTCCCAGACAACAATGCCACAAATAAGTCTCTATTGATCAAATCAATGAGCTATTTATTTGTCATTTTATATGTTTGAGATTTTATTTATATTCAAAATATAAATTCTGTTATTCACACATCTAATGTGTTTATCTCGGTATCATATTTATATAATAAAACACTTAGTGTTCTAGAATATAAAGGTTTTATCCGCAACGGATAAAAAACATGATATAGAGATAATGTCTCTAGTCAAACTAGTTACATTATATAACAGTACCTAATTTAAGTACATACCCGAAGGGTAGTTCCTAAACTTAGGTATCCACGGTCGAAACAGCGACTTTCGTCCCGTTTCCGATTCGCAGAGAAATCTCGGCTTGAAGTCAGTATCCTGCTCATAGCGGAATCTGAACATCAATACATATATATTTTATGTACCACACTAAGTATTTAAAATCTAATTTCTACTAGTAGTGAACATAACTTAGACAAAATATTTAAAGTCAGAGCCTCGCCCTTTCTTTAATTCCTTCGTGTCTTCCATATCCAAATGGTAGTCACTTCGGGATATGTCAATTATCATTTTCGATATTTCACAAACCTTTGGCCAAGCCTTGGGTTTTGGAATATTGAAACGATGTGCACCTTGTGCTACATGCCCAATTGCAAACTTTGACTTTTCTCCACTAGAATGGTCAAATCAATTCTCAAAGAATTATTAATTGCAATTTTAATACTTTTAAATCTAAAGATAGATTATTGTAAGTATATTAATTAAGCACTAGTCATCATCACATAAATCTTCCAAAGATTTTATGCTCTACAATTGCTTAATTATAGGTTAGTAATAATAAGTTATTTTATCAATAAAGTAACCCATTTATTTATTCCCAATTGAAAATTAAATCATTTAAAATATTTTAATCCCAGATTATATTTTAAATATCCAACTTTTCAATTTCTTATCTTGATTACAATAGTCCAACTATTTAACCAACGATTAGTGGTACTATATATATTATAATGATTATAATAGTCAAACTATATAATCAAATATAATCCAAATTAATTAACCTCAATTACATTGATTACTATAATCCAATTATAAAATCAACTGTAAACTGAAATTAATTAATTCAAATATATTGATTAATATAATCCAATTATATAATCAAGTATAATACAGTCCAACTGTTTATTAAAACAACAATTTAAATATTAGTCCAACTAACATTTAATCTATGACGAAATAATTTAAATGAGCGCGTATGGCGATAGTAATTGAACGAATGTTGCAAATTCAATACTTGCCTCCCACTATTTTTCGTCGAGCCTCTAACCCTCTGTCGAGTACTCGGGAAACCGTGTTTCCTAGTGGGCTAGGATCCCGTTAAAGTATCATACAATCTTGACTTTGGTCAAACAAAAATTGTATGATAATTAACAAGGTAGATGTCGAAGATCAATTGGATCCCATCCAACTCCTAGATCCAGTAGGTGGACATCCAAGTCCGAAACATATATCTAATATATGCCTATATATCGAATATATACCCTACCCGTTTCCTCTGAATCAACTAGGCCTTGGCTTTGGCACAATAACAAACCTAGTGATCCCAGTCAAGCGTGGACCCATTGACAGGGAAGCTTCGTAATCAAATGTCTATGGACAAGAAGTGGTCTTGACTTTGGCCAAACAAACCACAACTTGGACACGACACCGATATATAACAAAGCCTCGTGATTAAAGCACATCTTTGACTGACAAGGGCTTGACTTTGGCCAAAAAAAACCCCTGACAATTTCCGATCTTGAGCAAGAATCACTCAATGGAAGGAAATGACGCATGATATATATTGAGGGATTTTCGCGTGCAAATTGGCTACCAATTTAATTATCTTTGTTAAGGTCTCATCATCATACACCCTTAAACATGCATTCTAAATACATAATAAAGCGTATATGAAAATAAATAATAATGATATGCGGATGGATACTTACACATTGATCCTAGATCAAATCTCTCCTTTCTCACTCAAGCTAACACTAGTATTACTTCTACCCGTTACACTACACTTCTAAAGAAACCTCATATACATAGAGGGGAATAGGTGAGAAGAGAATACAAGAGAACGAAGGTGAAAAGGCTGGACACGCAGGTCCAATTTAATAAATCAAATTTATTACAACAATTTCCAAAATTGCCTCCCATCTAATATCCATCCGATATACATTATTCATGCAACTCAACCACGTATTCACTCATATAAGCATGCTATCAATCAATCAATCAAATTAATTAATCTGATAATTAGTGATCATCCAATGTTCAAACAACGATTTGATTTTGTTCGAGTCAAACTCGTTTTTGCGAATAAGTACTTAAAGTACAAATTCTAGAATTAAATTAAACTACACAATTAAATCCAATTAATTTGTATTTAATTCTAATTCACTATTTAATTTCAAATTAAATATCACACTTTAATAATAAACCCTTTTAGACTTAAATTCCAAATTTAATCGCTACGGGTCTCAAAGCCCGATTAATATCCAATATTAATTTAATTAAAGTCTAATGGGCTTTTAATTAATTTCTTAAGGCGTGGTCTTTTGGTCAACTCGGGTCAAACCCGCAACCAAAGTCCAATCCGGGATTTACCCCATAAGCCTTTAAATTAATTTTGGCCCATTAGGCCCAATTAAATTACAAAGGTCCATTAGTTGCATTTGGGCTTTATGGTTAAGGTTTTGGGCCCAATTGGATCCAATCCATTTGGCCTAAACCCAACTTGATAAAATCAAGCCCAATAGGCCCAATTACAACATTAGAAGCCCAAATCCAATTTAAGGCCTCAAATAATTAAATTACATAAATCCAATTTAACAATTTAATTACTTAAAGTGCATTACATGATTAATCAACTAAATCAACATTTCCAAAACACTAATCAGTCCAATTAATCATACTCAATTTCATCATCACATGTCCAACACATTAAGATTAAAATCAACTCATTACATGCTCACTTTGTTCTGGCAATGAGGTTAATTTATGTCCGATTTGTTTCAATCCAATTAAAAACAATTCGACATTAAATCAATATACCCTAATGATTTTCAACACATCCAATGTTTCAAAAAATCAAAATTCACCAAGAACACAAAGGGGCATAACTCTCGGCCAACACATCAAAATTGGGGAAATTTGTTCCAAACAATATTTAATCAAATTGATCCAACCAATCATCAATTAAACATGTATTAAGCATACTTAATCATCCAATTTCATAATTGCATGCTCAAATCAATTTTACCCAATTTAAAGTTTCATGACATACTTGGCAATTTGGGGATTTTTCGTCCAAATCGAATTCAATCCAATTGATTCCGCAATCGACGTTAAATCATCATCCCGAATGATTTCCAACACTTCCAATTGTCAAAAATCAAAAATCCCAAGACAAAAAAAAAAAAAAAAAAAAATTAAAGTTTCGGCCAAGGTGATTATTTGGGGGAAAAAAGATCCAATCACATTTTCTTGAAATTGATCATGTCAATCTTCAATTCAAACACAATTAAGCATACAAATCCATCCAATTTAATTTATCATGCTCAAATTCAAGTTTGCCCAAATTTTAGCCCTAACATTTTTCATGCTTTTAACCTAAGCTCTTGATGCCATTGTTGGAGTTTCTAGAGGTCCCAAGATCAAAACTCAAGCATGAATCATAAGCGAATACAACGATTTAAGTGCGGAATACTTACATCGAGCGGTTGAGAGACGATTTGGCAACAAAACGAACTGAAATTTTGCTCACTGCCCACTGCTCATGTGCGCCCACTGCAGCAGTTTGTGCTTCTGTTTTGCTCCATTTTGATCAAGAAAAACGAGCTCCAAGCTTCATCAAAACGTTCCTTGCTCATGGTATACTTCCCTTATCACCTTGAATGATCCGGAGTGTGCTAGCACTCTTGTTTTGCCACAAAACACACTTGCTTCCCTCCATTTCCTTTTGTTCTGTTCGGCAGTTCACTGCCCCTTGAAAACCAGAAAATGGCGTGAGAGAAGAGAGGAGAAGAAGAGGAGAGAGTTTGCCTTTTCAATTTTCTTTTCTTTTGTTTCAAAAAACGTAAGTCAAGAAAAAGAAAAGCAATAATAATGTATCTAATACCAAAATGAATTTTTTAAGATAAAAAACTCTTCAAAAACGTGAAAAGTTTTCCCTCCAAAAGAAAATTCATCATATGCCATCATTACCTCACATTGAGAATAGAGACAATGTATCATCCCTCAAAGGTGTCTAGATACATCCATCATCTATTCGTGTCAAGTAATGAGATATCGCGATGTGATTTGCGGATTCCACCCGTTTCAAAATACGAATGTGTCCGCAAACACTTTCGGGCCCTAATTCGCTAATTCCGAATTAACTAATTTCCGTCGCGACGAGAATTAAATAATTACGCCTAGCGGAATTTATTCACGTCGCTAACGAATTAATTCTAAATTAATTCACTCGCCTTCGCCCGAATTAAAATCTAATTTTAATTCCGCGTCGAAATCTAATTTCGTTTAATATATCAAATATATTAATTCCTCGATTAATTCCAAATCAATGTTTCTCTCTCTTCAATTGATATTTTATCCTAGATAAAGTGTCTCCGAAATTAATCCCAGATTAATTCTCTCTCTCATCATATTAATCCCAGATTAATATAAGTGCGAGTCATACGTCATCGGTGAATCTTTGGGAAGCGACCCATGAGATCCCCGGATATGTTGGCAGTAAATACGGTCGTCGGAGTATCCGAATCACGTACGTACCAAGTACTACGTTCTACCGATTTACGAGACAAGGTTGGCTTCTAGCAAAGCACCAAGTCTACCTAATTCTCCGGACATATTCTTATAAGAATATTTGAGATCTGTATCAAGCGTAGTATACAATTGTATTGTGCATATCGGCCCAGTATCGGATAGTCACGTGCTAGCCCTGGGGCTGGATAAGTATCTGCCCCGTACGAAGCACATGTCGGATGTCTGGTAACTAGTCTCTATAATCGGATATACATGACCTTGTCATAATATCCCGATGGCCGCGCAGCACTTAAGAGCAATAATACCGTATCCTGCGTGACATCATCTCCAATATGACTGAAGTGATACTTCCGTCTTGACATCACACCCAATACTCTACGACTCTCTGATAAACCCAGAAGTGGTGTACTCAGAACCTGTTTAAAGTCCCCTACCACCAAAACCAAAGTTTATCGATTATCGTAAGTATTAGCGATGCAAGTCTCAGGTTAAGACTATACACACCTACCTTGATTTCGACCTCCCATAGACACATAGTCATAATACCAATGGGATTCTGAGGGGTCTATCCAGAGAGAAGCTGTTTCCCGTACCATCGGTGAAACACGACCTCCTATCGCACTTGCATAAGTATCCAACACTTATATATATGAGAACTATGCCGTTGTGCCTCACAACGCACACAAGTGCAATACTAGCCTATTCCGCATTATCGATGTCCAGTCTCGATAATACTACGGCTAGGGATATTTAATGATTAATCCTTCGTGGACTGATACTGTCTCATATCATCTCAATCCAGGAACTAATCATATGGACCTCTCTTCATTTATATATATCTATGGTGATCTAATCACAAATGATGAGAGTGCAATTTCCTTGTCACATAGTTAATTTGCTACAACAACACAATGATCTGTGCAAATAGTGACGCTATGGGTCATTTTGTCCAACACTTAGGTCATATCAATGAAACAAGATTAACTAAGCTACATAAGGATGGGTATTTCAGACCCTTCAAATATGAACCTTATGGAACTTGTGAGTATTGTTTACTTGGTAAAATGACAAAATTACCCTTAAAAGGTAAATGACAGCGTGCAGCGGAGACATTAGAACTCATACACTCTGATGTATGCGGACCAATGTCAGTCACCGCCAGAGGTGGATTCTCCTACTTCATTACCTTTATCGATGATCACTCGCGATATAGGTATGTGTACCTTATGCGGTACAAATCTGAAGCCTTTGAGAAATTCAAAGACTTCAAAGCTGAAGTAGAAAACCAGCTTAATAAAAGTTTTAAGTCACTAAGGTCTGACCGAGGTGGTGAATACTTAAGCAACAAATTTCAAGATTACTTGAGAGAAAATGGCATTGTTTCCCAATGGACTCCTCTGGGAACTCCACAACATAATGGGGTATCCGAAAGGAGAAATCAGACATTATTAGATATGGTCCGATCAATGATGCCAGACACGGATCTACCTCTTTCATTTTGGGGTCTTGCTTTAGAAACTGCAGCACTACTACTAAACCAAGTTCCTTCCAAGACTGTTAGTCAAACACCATATGAGTTATAGTATAGGAAACGTCATAGTCTTAGTTATCTAAGAGTTTGGGGATGTGACGCATATATTAAGCTCACACAAACTAACAAATTGGATGATATGGTAATTAAATGTAATTTTGTAAGATATGCTTGGAACTCAAGAGCATACGTGTTCTACGTCCCAAATGAACAAAGAACATTTGTCTCACGAAATGCTAAATTTCTAGAGAATGATTTCATTCTCAAGAAATATAGTGGGAGTATACTTGACCTAGATAAGGTACGAGAAGAACAAACTAACATAGAACTAAACCCCAGGCCCCTTAAAAGGGCAGCGCCAGAACAACCACAAGGTTATGAACTTAGAAGGTCTAGTAGGGAAAGATATGAGCCTGAAAGATATGGTTTCCATATTGATGAGGAACATGATCAGTTCATTGATAATGATGATCCCACCAGTTATGATGAAGCAATGCGTGACATTGATTCAGTCAAATGCCTTGAGGCCATGAAATCCAAAATAGACTCTATGTATCAGAATCAAGTTTGGGACTTGGTGGATGCACCTGAAGGGATAAAACCCATAGGCTGCCAGTGGATTTACAAGCATAAAATTGATGCAGAAGGAAAAATCCAAACCTATAAGGCTAGGTTGGTGGCGAAAGTTATAGACAAATCCAAGGAATTGACTATGACAAAACCTTCTCGCATGTTGCAATGATATAGTCCATTCGAATTTTACTGGCACTAGCTGCACACTTTGATTATGAGCTTTGGCATATGGATGTCAAAACAACTTTCCTTAATGGGAACCTCGTAGAGGAAGTCTATATGACACAACCTGAGGGGTTTGCATCTAAGGATGATCATAATAAAGTATGAAAGCTTAAACGATCTATTTATGGACTCAAGGAAGCCTCTAGAAGTTGGAATATATGATTTGATGAGACAATCAAATAATTTGACTTCACCAAAAATATAGACGAGCCTTGTGCTTACAGGAAAAGTAGTGGGATTGTTTGTATTATATGTCGATGACATATTAATCATCGAGAATGTATTCCCATGATGCAAGCCACCAGCCAATGGTTATCTCAGAATTTCTCCATGAAAGATTTGGGAGAAGCAGCCTACATCATCGGCATTAAGATCTACCGTAATAGATCTAAGAGGTTGTTAGGACTTTCTCAATCTACATACATAGATAAAGTTTTGAAAAGATTCAAAATGGAAGATTCCAACAGAGGTAATTTACCTACTTGTCATGGAATCAAATTATCTAAGGAGAAATGTCCACATACTCTTTCAGATAGAGAGCGTATGAGTAGGATCCCTTATGCTTCAGTAATAGGATCGATCATGTACGCCATGCTATGTACAAGACCTGATGTCTCTTATGTTCTTAGCATAACGAGAAGGTATCATGCAAATCCTGGTGAGCAACACTGGGCAGCTGTCAAAACAATCCTCAAGTATCTGAGAAGAACTAAGGATGTGTTCTTGACATACGGAGATTGTTCTGAGATGAAAGTCATTGGTTACTATGATGCGAGCTTTCAGACCGATAGGGATGTGAGCAGATCACAAACAGGATATCTTTTTACTTTGAAAGGCGGAGCTGTCAGTTGGAAAAGCTCAAAGCAGTCAACTACAGCGGACTCCACCACTGAATACGAGTATATTACAGCATCTGAGGCAGCTAAAGAAGCAGTCTGGATAAAGAAGTTCATCACAGAGCTGGAAGTGCTTCCCGCGATAAAAAATGGCATCACGATGTACTGTGACAACACATGTGCCATTGCTCAATCAAAGGAACCAAGGTCCTACCAGAAATCCAAGCATGTACTTAGGCGATTTCATCTCATTAGGGAGATTGTTGATAGAACATAAGTTATTATAGAGAAAATACCCACAGAAGATAATCTTGCAGATTCTCTGACTAAAGGGCTGACTCAACAAAAGCATGATAGGCACACCTGAGAGTATGGTGTCCAGATTCATACTAGTTGGCTATAGTGAAAATATGAGATTGTTAGGGATATGCCATATACCCAACTTGTGGATGGGCTATATGTACATGTATTTGTAATATTTTCATTAATTAATAAAATGGCAATCTTTATTATACGTGTCTTACATAACTTATATGAATCATCAAACACTGTAATAAAGCCCTTGGAGTAATAAGATGATGGCTTCCACGCCTTATGAGAATCATTACTCTTAAACATTCCTAGTCATAGTTTTGTGAATAATCTGGGCGTTCACAAAGCGGAGAGACTAGCATGATGATATGATCCACCCTTAAGTGGGGTAGCCGATCTCATAGGCTACTAGTGGAGATCCGTCCGCTTGGTGTATCATATGGATGTATGAGTTGCTCGAGTCCATCGAACATAACGCCGAATGTTTTCACATGGAGTGTTTATCCTATGTGTCTGTGAGAACTTTCATGTATCGATTGTATGACTAGTCCTTAGACTTGAGGTCTTTACAATCTTATGTGTGGATCAAATAACTTTCATATTCTCCTTCCCCGATACAAAAGATCCGGTCATAAGGGTATGATTGGGTCATTTATTGAAACATATGAAGTTTTTAAAAATACAACAGAGAATCGCCACTCTCTCAGATAATATTTTCTTATAAGAGTAGTATTCCAATTCGCAGGTTGATATGTGTGATCAGTGCTTGAGACTGTAGCCGCAACGGAAGAATCGTGTGAGATTCTTGGGTTATCACGATTAATGACACTATCAACATCATACCTTTGACTATATGGGTAGACACTTTCCATACCCTAGGTCAAACGGTGGGGATACAGTGAGGCGAGGGACCGTATCATATGTAAATCACATACATAATTGGTATATATCTTTCCTTCTCATTTGGGGGCCATGGCATGTTGCTAGATGTCAACCTTGGTCATTGAAATCGAACGACCATATAATCGGAGGATAATTTATGTTCGATTAAATTATCATGATTCATTTCATGTCCAACTTGAGGGGAAACCAAAAGGTCACACACAACAAAGTCGAAATCAATAGTTAACAGTGCACAATACAAATTTAACAGCATATATGATTGTTGTAGGAATTGTTCATAAATAGTTCAATGTGTTTAATTATTGAACATATCATTTATGAGGTTCCATAGTGGCTTAGGGATTGGTGAATGACGATAGGGGCACTTTGGGAATTGGAATAAATAAATAAATAAATAAAATGAATAGTAACGTGAATAATAACATGAATAGTAAAAAAAAATTATTTGTTATTTGTTTTGAATTCCAATTCGGCACAAACTCTTATTAGGGTTTTATAATCTCATTAAACCACTAAATTAAGATCCAATGGCTAAGATTAAATTAGCTTTTACCCACATCGGATTCTTAATTAATTTTGTTGTCTTTGGAGCACCTATATAAACCCAAAGAATTCTTTACAATTTTTTGCATCAAACCTTTCATATATTGGGTTTATATAAGTGAGAAACTCTAAGGTTTAAGAGTAAGCCACTGATTTTGAGGATCCTTAAGTGTAATTGACTAGAGGAACCTCGAGTTAAAAGTTTTGAGGTATTTGCCTAGGCTAGCTCCAAGGGAAATATACTCGTGCACTCAAGGCGTAGTCTTATTGTTGATTTTTGGCTTTGGTGTGTGCATCTTTGGAGGCCACACACTTGGGTGGCTCTTTGGAATGTGGAAGAGCTTGCCGAGTTCGAGAAAAGCTTGTAGATTGGAGGGAGGACTGGATGAGTCTTCGGTTCAAGTAAGTTTTTTTCTTTCGTTATTTTAATTAGACTTCTTATGATAGTTAGCATGTTTAGGTTTATTTTCTTTGCATGTTTTATGAGTTTTTATGCTTATAATATATAGTAACATGCCTAGGCTTGTAGAATAATCAAAACAAATGGGTTTTGGGCAAATGGATTGCTGCATCATAATTTCTTCTTGATTTTCCGCTGCGCACTCGCGGCCGTTTCCCAACAGGTAAGCCATTCCTTGGTGACCTAGAATTGTTATAGAGTTGTTTCAAAGTGGTGAGGCTAGATTGGTAAAGTATTGAATGGATTAAAGTGTTGGATTTTAAAGATTTTGTAAAATTGGACAATTTGTTGAAATTGAATAATTAGGGTTCATAACCCACTCAAAATTTGGAGCTTTTCATATATGTGATGTATTATGGTATGAATATGATGCATGTAAAATTTTAGGTTGATTGTATTTGATCTTGGCTTGTTTTGAAAAAAATGGACCAAATTGCAATTAATTGGAAAATTTGGGGGTTCACGGCAATTAGCTCAAAAATTGGGGATTTGTTTGAAATCTAATTTTGTTGCATTAGATGTGTTTGAAATCCTCAAAAATTGGGGATTTAGAATCATTCAAAATTATATTTGATAATTTTTGGACTAAAATGATCAATTTACAAAGTTATGGGGCAATTCGGTAATTACCAAGAAATATGATTTCTTGTGTAATTTTTTCAGAATTTGATAATTGGATAATTAAATAAATAAGTTTATTTAATTGATCCGAGAAAAAGTTTTGAAACCGGGAAATTTTGATTTTCCGCGATTCCGCTGCGTTACTCGATTTCCACCATAAAACCCCCCATCAGAAACAACCTACATTTTTGGCATAAGAATATATAGAGATAGATCAAGAAGAATGATATTTATATATGTCTCAAATTAAGTTCTTGGTAAAATATGATTGTTATAGAGGACAATAATATATCATTTGACCAATATTGTTGTGTATCACCTAGATTGACATATGCTGTTAATAGAATGGATGATAAGTCGCATATCATAAGGACACATAAAATAAATGTTTCATTAGTAGAATGAAATATCGAACATGACCACAGAAATGTAAGATCATATGGTAATATTATCTAAGGTCGTTGATCTTCGTAATAATGCATTAGTGTCGTCAGATCCTCTAACCTGAGATCATATGATGAATTTTGCGATAGTACTATTGGTTCACTAGTGTAAGACACAGATGTCGGCGACGCCGTTCCAGGCTCGCGGCCTAGTTGGGAGTACGGAATATCCCGCGGGGGAACTAAAATGGAGAAATAACTTGGAGTCGCCACCCGGTGTGAACCAGGAAAATGATTTAAGGCCGCACTCACCCCTCACAAGGGAAGACCTCAAACCATTGTGTTCGGAATGGTCCCTTACTTATGCCATTTGTATTGAAATGATTTGTGCAATAACTTAACCGAATCTACACAACATATATATTCAAGAATAACCTATACCTAGTTGCATTCATGAAAATAAATCCTACGTCTACATTTGCATGCTTTAAAAGTAAGTCATCATAACGGCAAACATACGATATCACATCATGATCTCATAAACATATTGAATTATCAAGCACGAAAAATAGATAACAATCTAAACATAAACGTAAATTAAACACCTATTGCGAAAGAAAACAACTAAATCATGCATAAAGAAATAACATAATCATACTTGAAAGATAAATAACATACTAGACTAAATCATGCTAAAAATATAAATAATCTACTAGACTAAATCATGCTTGAATACAAGGTCGGATGAAACAAAATATGTGTATCTCTCAAGTGGTACGTGGCATTGTATCCTGAGTGCAAACCGCAATACCGTCCATTCGGATTAGGCTACGAAATTTACGTCCGGGTTTCCATCCGATATACCGCAAGAGAGAACACATATTCCGTTTATCCAGAAATCACATCATGCACTAATCCACAATACTCATGCAAAATAAAGCAATAAAATAAATAAAAATAAGAGAGAATAAATAAAAAGGTGCCCTCAGGTCTAATCTCTTTAGTCGTCTATCGGAAGTGCAGTACACGGTTGTCGGAATGGTTGATGCTCCACAACTCCTCCGGTTCACTGGTTCAACATTTTCCTTCGTTGTTTCGCTGTTCGGGCTGCTGTTTTCACTCAGTTTTACTACTGTTTTAAAGGTATTTTCTGGTCACTGTTTAGGCTATTTTGGTCGCTGTTTTGGACGTGCTTTGGGGTTAATTTTTTGGGATGCAGTTTACAGTTATTTGGGGGTGATTTGACGGTAATTTTCTGGAGGGGTTTATTTACGTGGGTTGGCTGAGTTTGTGCGGGGTCAGTGCGTGATGAAGCAGTGAGTAGTTTGTGAGGGGTCAGTGCGCGATGAAGGAGTGAGTAGTGACGTTGAGTTGTTGGTGTGAGGGCTGATGACGTTTAAGTTGAGGCAATATGTGAGGGCTGATGACGTTGATGTGTGAATGGGCAGTCGTGAATAAGCAGTGGCATGAGGGACTTTATGCGTTGAGGGGTCTTGGTGTGATATTGGGGCTTATGCGTGATGAAGGCTGTTTCTTGAGGGATAATGGCGTGTTGTAGTAGCAATGTAGGGGCTGTTACGTGAAGGGTTTTGGCGTGGGTAGCTATGGGGCTTGTTTGCCGAGAGTGATATGAGATAGGGGATGGCCGAGTGAGAGAGAATGTTAAGAGTTTTGGTGCCGTATGGATTACGTTATTTTCTTTGTGTTTTCGTGAGAATGAGCTAGCTAGGGGTTTGATGTGTTGGTGAAGGCTTCTTTTTATAGGCAAAGGGTTGGGGTTTACCTTGTTTGAAAATGGAAAGGATTTGTGTAATTATTGGAGATATTTTTAATTAGTGTGTGATAAGGAAAAATCTTTTAATTAGGGAAGTGATTTGATTTAATTTGATTTCTTCTTTTTTAGTTAGGGATATGATTTGATTTGTATCTTTTAATTAGGGAATGTAATTTAAGTGGATTAGGAAAGTATTTGATGAGATTTCTTTAATTTGGGAAGGTGATTTAGCTTGATTTATGCATGTGTTTAATATGTGTTTTTGTTAATTTGGAAGGTGAGTGGGCGTGTACTTAGGGTTATGGGCGTGTGGGCTTGGTCCATTTGGGCTTGGTGTGTGACTTGCGGGAGTTTGGGCTAAGAATGTGTTTTAATAACGGAGGTCCAACAAGCAAACCCGAAGCTAATCCAGCGATTTAAATCCAACAAAAATGTCAATTCTTGACTCTTTCCTTCCGACGTCCGTTTCCCGCGACTTCCACAATTAAAGAGGTAGTGTCTCCATGCAAGACTCATCATCGAGACTTACATACAAAAATACAGTGCCTACAACTAGTATATCCTCATTCGATTATCCACGTCCTTTGAATAAATGCTAGATAGCCTTGAGCGATTGACACGTACGAAGTCACGTATGCTTCAAGATGGGATCCGATAGCTTTGATAATAAAAGAGATGTTTTAAGTAAACACAAAGTTGTGGATATAAGTATTTGGCCAAAGCAGTCGATATCTTAGAGATATCAAATCCATAAGATAAAGTTTAAAGATATGTCGAGTATAAGGATTTGACCTTACCATGATCCAAACTCGATAAGAAACGTAAATATCTGAAGGAATGAGATGCCATGCTCCAAGTGTATTCTAACAGGTTCATATGTTTTCACACTTCATTCATCGACTAGGGGCCATGGCTTGCTGTTAGGCAATTACCCACTGTCTGTGGAATATCATAGAGATGGAATATTAAAGAGTTAATATTATCCACTGCTACTCGATAATGAACCTAGGACGGTCGCACAATATAGTTCTCGTCTATGTTAATTCGAGAATATTTATTAAAACGTTAATAAATGATTATTTTGGCATTTCCTAATTGGATTAGGATATTCGATATAAATCTGAAATATTAATTTGATTAATAAATTCGAAATATAAAATTAGATTTAATTGTTTAAATTAATATTTGATATTTATATTAAATAAATTAAATTAAATGTAATTTTAATTAATTATTAATTAAAATTAAGTAAGTTAAATTAATTAATTAATAGTTAATTAATTATTATGCCAAAATAATATTTAATCTATTGGGCTTTAATTTAGTGGGCTAGCACCCAAATTAATTAGAGTCCTAATTAAGATTAAATAGGAAGTCTTTATTTAATTATGATTCCTAAATTTGATTAAGTATCCTAATTTTATTTTGGAAAGAATCTTTAAGAGACCAAATTTGATTTGAAGAGATATTGTATTGACTTTATTGTATTAGGATACAATTAAAACAAATACAATGCTAATATATAAATATGTGTGTGTGTTCACGTTGGAAAATTATATAAGCAAAATTGTTTTGTTTATTATATAAGCAAAATTGTTTTGTTTAAAAAGGAGCACACAATTGTTGCATGCGTGGGCAACATATATACTTATACAAACAAATTGTTTTGTTGTTTATATAAGCAAAGTTGCGCATGTAATATACATACATATATATATATATATATATATATATATATATATATATATAATATATATATATATATCATACACGACAGGATCTGAGAAAATAAAATGATGCTTATGAAGATGCGAATGATCAGATTTTAATAAGGCCGGGGTGACAAACACAGTACCAGATCTGGATCCCAGAAATGGTGCTCTGAGTGAATGAGGGAGAAGAGAATTACAACTGAGGGAAGAGATCCGGTCTCTATGCCTCAGAGGAACAGTAACAATTTAAATGACAGAAACTGATATAATTATCAGTCTGCAAACATGCTTTAAAAATTAAAATTGCTTTTTAAATAAACATTCACAACTTTTACATAGGCTTTAAAACGATTGCTTACATTTTCTTTGAAGAACAAAATTAAAGTATAAACTGAGAAAAAAGTTCTAAGAAGAGAGAAATTTGAAATTAGTTCTAAAGAAAACCGGATGCTCTCTACTGAGAGTTAATGGGAACTATATACCCAATCAACCAACTACCATAATTATTAGAATTATTAAAACAGTAAGATACAGTAAGATGCTTCTGCTTTTCTGTCTTTGTAACGTGCTTTGGGTGGCTTTGAATGCTTTCTTCACATGGCTACAGTAAGATGCTTCTGCTTTTTCTTTTGCTTTCACCTGGCTTTGTCATCATAAGATGCTCTTTCACATGGCTTTGTCATCAATTATTTCAAATTGAATTGTTGGTCAAGGTCCCACCGGTACCTGTTGAGTGCTTTGGATGCTTGAATTTGAAAATTACTTTTCCCACAGCTTTTTTCTCGTGTAGAGAATAGTGAGTGAAGGGGAAAAGAAAATAATTTTCTTATGCTCAATGACTTTTTTTTTTTTTTTTTTTTTTTAATGCTTTAAAGAATAGAGGATACCGAAACAGTCATCTTCGTTATCATCTCCAAGAGAAATAAAAGGCTGTGGCTCCCCACCACTTGAAGAGCTGGCATCAGAAGATGCTGGTCTCGAGGCAAGGAGTTGTTGCATTACTTGAAAATATTCCTCTTCAGACTTGGCACCTGCAAGGAGAGATTGGCCATAGACTTCTGAGAGAGAAACGTGCTTTGGGCTTTGACAACTTCAATATTAGATTTAATAAGGCCTTTAGCACAGAGCCATTGCTGGACCATGTGTTGTGTCAGCTTTGACTCTTCGTCAAATTTGGACCACCATTTAACTTTGAAGGTTCTTTGGAGAAGCAAATGGGTTTCTTGGGTGTAGAATTGAAGACTCCACATCCAGACCCAAGGTAAGAAAAAATTTGTACAGAAACAAAGAAAATGGGGGAATCTTTTCTCTGAAGACGAGGGAACATAGTGGGCTTTAAAAAGGTTTAGGCAGGATTTTGCATTGGGGGTTAATATTTCTAGGCTTGGTCCATAATAGTTCCACCAATGTTGGAACCAGTTTGGAAGGCTTTCGACGGTTATTTTGGAATTAAAGAAAAATAGCCATGAATGGCTTTTCTTAGGGTTTTGGATTAGGAAAGTATTAAACCACGCTTGCTGGTAATCCCAATAAGAGTATGATAAGCAATGGTTTAATCTATTTTGGAAATTTGCAGGGAAAACTTTAGGGTTATGAAGGGGTTCTCCCCATTGTTTTGGAGAAATGACTTTAAGGATAGTGGCCGTAGAATAGGCCGGCTCAGAATGAGTATCAGAAAGGAAAAAGTGTTTGAATTTTACAGATTCCGTCAATTCAAGAATGTCTTGGTAAAAGGATTGGGGTTTTGATAAATCCAAAGGTTTGAAAAACCAACCCTTTGGAAAAAACTTTGAAAGGGTAATAAATGGATCAGGACTATAAAACCCATCTTCAATGCTCAAAATATTTTGGTGATAGGTTTTATTATACCAATCCGATTTTTGTGAAGGCTTTTGAGAAATTATTGGGAAGATGAACTTCCAGTTAAAACAATTTCCTTTTGAGATTTTGGAAAAGTAATTTCTTTGGAAGAAGTTTTTTGAATATCTTGATTTTTTGAAAAACTTTGTAAAGCAAGTAGGAGTTCAGGGAATTTAGAAATGGATTCAATCCATTCATTTACCTGATCTTGAGAAGTAATTGCTTTAGATGAAGATTCTGCATCTTCTTGGATTGTGTCAACCCAAGATTTTATAGGAATGCCTGAGGCTAACTTTGGAATGGGTGGAGGAGATTGGGATTCTTTGTAATGGCTTTGGACAGGGGGCTCAATAATCTTAGCTTTGCCAGTGTCTTTTTTCTTGGGCGGCATTATCTGTTTTGGAGAAATTCTCTGGTTAGAAAGTCTGGAACAGAATTTTTATCTCCTTTTATAAATTCAATTTCAAAATCAAAAACACTCAAATTGCTTGCCATCGTGCAAAGATCTGTTTAGATGCAATGTTTTGAACATCCTTTTCTAAAACATGTTTTGCAGCTTTACAATCAATCCTTAGCAAAAATTTTTGATTTAGTAAATCACTTTGAAATTTAGATATGCAAAGAACAATTGATAAAATTTCTTTTTTAATAGTAGAATAGTTTTTCTGACAATCATTCCAATGAGCAGAAACATATTGAACTATTTGTTCTTTACCATTATCTACTTGTTTTAGAATACCACCATATCCTAATTCAGATGCATCAGTTTCAACAACTTTTGGTAAACTAGGGTTTGCTAAATATAAGCAAGGGATATCCTTAACAGTGTTCTTTATTAGTTTAATAGCCTTTGTATGTTCATCAGTCCAAGGAACAGGAACTTTCTTTAATCTATCATGCAATGGTTTTGCAATTCTATTGATGTTAGGACAAAAATCTAGAACATAATTTAAACTTCCTAAAAATATTTGGAGTTGGCTTTTATCTAGAATTTTATCAAAGAATTTATCAGTAAAAGCAAGAGATCTTTCAATGGGTGTGATAGTTCCTTTGGAAATATAATGTCCTAGGAATCTGACCTAAACTCCAAAGATTTTTAGGAAGTTTAAAGGCTGGTTTAGCTGTATCTAGTACAAAGATTTCTTTATTCCAAACTAAGGTCAGATTCCTAGGACATTATATTTCCAAAGGAACTATCACACCCAAATAATTTCTCAAAAGCCTTCACAAAAATCGGATTGGTATAATAAAACCTACCACGCAAATAAACCCCTCCAGAAAATTACCGTCAAATCACCCCCAAAGTATTAAACCACGCTTGCTGGTAATCCCAATAAGAGTATGATAAGCAATGGTTTAATCTATTTTGGAAATTTGCAGAAAAACTTTAGGGTTATGAAGGGGTTCTCCCCATTGTTTTGGAGAAATGACTTTAAGGATAGTGGCCGTAGAATAGGCCGGCTCAGAATGAGTATCAGAAATAAAAAGTGTTTGAATTTTACAGATTTTGTCAATTCAAGAATGTCTTGATAAAAGGATTGGGGTTTTGATAAATCCCAAGGTTTGAAAAACCAACCCTTTGGAAAAAACTTTGAAAGGGTAATAAATGGATCAGACTATAAAACCCATCTTCAATGCTCAAAATATTTTGGTGATAGGTTTTATTATACCAATCCGATTTTTGTGAAGGGTTTTGAGAAATTATTTGGGTGTGATAGTTCCTTTGGAAATATAATGTCCTAGGAATCTGACCTTAGTTTGGAATAAAGAAATCTTTGTACTAGATACAGCTAAACCAGCCTTTAAACTTCCTAAAAATCTTTGGAGTTTAGGTCAGATTCCTAGGACATTATATTTCCAAAGGAACTATCACACCCATTGAAAGATCTCTGCTTTTACTGATAAATTCCCTGATAAAATTCTAGATAAAAGCCAACTCCAAAGATTTTTAGGAAGTTTAAATATGTTCTAGATTTTTGTCCTAACATCAATAGAATTGCAAAACCATTGCATGATAGATTAAAGAAAGTTCCTGTTCCTTGGACTGATGAACATACAAAGGCTATTAAACTAATAAAGAACACTGTTAAGGATATCCCTTGCTTATATTTAGCAAACCCTAGTTTACCAAAAGTTGTTGAAACTGATGCATCTGACTTAGGATATGGTGGTATTCTAAAACAAGTAGATAATGGTAAAGAACAAATAGTTCAATATGTTTCTGCTCATTGGAATGATTGTCAGAAAAACTATTCTACTATTAAAAAAGAAATTTTATATCAATTGTTCTTTGTATATCTAAATTTCAAAGTGATTTACTAAATCAAAAATTTTTGCTAAGGATTGATTGTAAAGCTGCAAAACATGTTTTAGAAAAGGATGTTCAAAACATTGCATCTAAACAGATCTTTGCACGATGGCAAGCAATTTTGAGTGTTTTTTATTTTGAAATTGAATTTATAAAAGGAGATAAAAATTCTGTTCCAGACTTTCTAACCAGAGAATTTCTCCAAAACAGATAATGCCGCCCAAGAAAAAAGACACTGGCAAAGCTAAGATTATTGAGCCCCCTGTCCAAAGCCATTACAAAGAATCCCAATCTCCTCCACCCATTCCTAAGTTAGCCTCAGGCATTCCTATAAAATCTTGGGTTGACACAATCCAAGAAGATGAAAAATCTTCATCTAAAGCAATTACTTCTCAAGATCAGGTAAATGAATGGATTGAATCCATTTCTAAATCCCCTGAACTCCTACTTGCTTTACAAAGTTTTTCAAAAAATCAAGATATTCAAAAAACTTCTTCCAAAGAAATTACTTTTCCAAAATCTCAAAAGGAAATTGTTTTAACTGGAAGTTCATCTTCCCAAATAATTTCTCAAAAGCCTTCACAAAAATCGGATTGGTATAATAAAATCTATCACCAAAATATTTTGAGCATTGAAGATGGTTTTATAGTCCTGATCCATTTATTACCCTTTCAAAGTTTTTTCCAAAGGGTTGGTTTTTCAAACCTTGGGATTTATCAAAACCCCAATCCTTTTATCAAGACATTCTTGAATTGACGGAATCTGTAAAATT
This sequence comes from Zanthoxylum bungeanum, assembly GCA_019454045.1. NCBI lineage: Eukaryota > Viridiplantae > Streptophyta > Magnoliopsida > Sapindales > Rutaceae > Zanthoxylum > Zanthoxylum bungeanum. The sequence continues at coordinate 34,660 of SKCR01046841.1, read as the reverse complement.
CAAACACTTTTTCCTTTCTGATACTCATTCTGAGCCGGCCTATTCTACGGCCACTATCCTTAAAGTCATTTCTCCAAAACAATGGGAGAACCCCTTCATAACCCTAAAGTTTTCCCTGCAAATTTCCAAAATAGATTAAACCATTGCTTATCATACTCTTATTGGGATTACCAGCAAGCGTGGTTTAATACTTTCCTAATCCAAAACCCTAAGAAAAGCCATTCATGGTTATTTTTCTTTAATTCCAAAATAACCGTCGAAAGCCTTCCAAACTGGTTCCAACATTGGTGGAACTATTATGGACCAAGCCTAGAAATATTAACCCCCAATGCAAAATCCTGCCTAAACCTTTTTAAAGCCCACTATGTTCCCTCGTCTTCAGAGAAAAGATTCCCCATTTTCTTTGTTTCTGTACAAATTTTTTCTTACCTTGGGTCTGGATGTGGAGTCTTCAATTCTACACCCAAGAAACCCATTTGCTTCTCCAAAGAACCTTCAAAGTTAAATGGTGGTCCAAATTTGACGAAGAGTCAAAGCTGACACAACACATGGTCCAGCAATGGCTCTGTGCTAAAGGCCTTATTAAATCTAATATTGAAGTTGTCAAAGCCCAAAGCATGTTTCTCTCTCAGAAGTCTATGGCCCAATCTCTCCTTGCAGGTGCCAAGTCTGAAGAGGAATATTTTCAAGTAATGCAACAACTCCTTGCCTCGAGACCAGCATCTTCTGATGCCAGCTCTTCAAGTGGTGGGGAGCCACAGCCTTTTATTTCTCTGGAGATGATAACGAAGATGACTGTTTCGGTATCCTCTATTCTTTAAAGCATTAAAAAAAAAAAAAAAAAAAAATCATTGAGCATAAGAAAATTATTTTCTTTTCCCCTTCACTCACTATTCTCTACACGAGAAAAAAGCTGTGGGAAAAGTAATTTTCAAATTCAAGCATCCAAAGCACTCAACAGGTACCGGTGGGACCTTGACCAACAATTCAATTTGAAATAATTGATGACAAAGCCATGTGAAAGAGCATCTTATGATGACAAAGCCAGGTGAAAGCAAAGAAAAAGCAGAAGCATCTTACTGTAACGCAAAGCATCAAAGCCACACAAAGAACTTCAAAGCCACCCAAAGCACGTTACAAAGACAGAAAAGCAGAAGCTCTTACTGTATCTTACTGTTTTAATAATTCTAATAATTATGGTAGTTGGTTGATTGGGTATATAGTTCCCATTAACTCTCATCAGTAGAGAGCATCCGGTTTTTCTTTAGAACTAATTTCAAATTTCTCTCTTCTTAGAACTTTTTTCTCAGTTTATACTTTAATTTTGTTCTTCAAAGAAAATGTAAGCAATCGTTTTAAAGCCTATGTAAAAGTTGTGAATGTTTATTTAAAAAGCAATTTTAATTTTTAAAGCATGTTTGCAGACTGATAATTATATCAGTTTCTGTCATTTAAATTGTTACTGCTCCTCTGAGGCATAGAGACCGGATCTCTTCCCTCAGTTGTAATTCTCTTCTCCCTCCTTCACTCAGAGCACCATTTCTGGGATCCAGATCTGGTACTGTGTTTGTCACCCCGGCCTTATTAAAATCTGATCATTCGCATCTTCATAAGCATCATTTTATTTTCTCAGATCTTGTCGTGTATGGTATCAATATATATATATATATATATTCATAAAAGTTAAGCGCATGTGCTTAATTTAGGATTTGATCTCTCAACCGGGAATAGTTCCAATTTGTTCCTAAAGATTTCAACATCCTATAAAATAAAATGATTTTTTTTTTTATCAAAAGTGGGAACGATTTATTCGTAGAGGAGTGTTAGTGTGCCAACTAGAGGTGCAACGCTTGGTGCACTACTACAAGAGAGAAATCAATGAAGATATTCAAAAGGTTCAAGAAAAATAATAAACCCATCAAGGTATGTTTTATTATTAGTAAATATTATTTATGTTGATAAGTAAAATATATGTTGCATCCATGTTAAAATTAATATAGATTAATTTAATAGTATATTGTTTACATCAATAACAGCATAACCACGATCTTTAAAGTGAATTTGGAAGAAAATTTTAAATTCCAGTCACATGGATGCTTCCGCGCTTACCTCAAAACCTTACAAGCAGAAACTCCCATCAATAAGATATCCCTTTTTGTTTACCACATCATTTTTTTACAAACTACTAAGCTAACTATATTTATTCTGTTGACTGACAAATCAAAAGCAACATGCAGAAGCCAGCATGCAGAAGAAACGCGTAACGCATTACCAATTGGCCAAAATGGTGGCACTGTAGCACACATTTTGGCCCTATAAAAAGGAGCCCCAAATTCATTGTTTAGCATCCCAAAATCTGTGAGTGAAACAGAGAGTAATAGAGAGTAAAGAGTTTGAGAGTTTTTTTGTAAAGTTTTGAATAAGATTTGTAATTCTTTTATTTGAGTAATAAAAGAAGATTTTTCTCTTATTTCTCCTCTATTGTGTGTGTTTTTATCACAATAAGTGGTATCAAGAGCTAAGGTTCCATGGAGGGATCCCGAAAGTCAAAAATAGAGCTTCGGTTTGGAAAATCGGTTCCGATGAAAGTTGTCAAAAATTGATTTTGAGTATACCATCGTTTTTTCAAGACAAGACGAGCACGGTGGTATTTTCCGGTGATCAATCGGAGGTCTGACGAAGGCTCACGCGCCGCACGCGCCACACAGAAGCTGCCCCACGCCCTCGACGCGGTCCACGCCCCTCCACGCGCTGACGAAGGTTGAAGATGCTGAGTCAATGCCACGTCAGCGTCCAGTCATCCGCCACGTCAGCCTGTCATGCACGGTCAGCAGCCTAGTCAGCCTGCCACGTCATCAGACCAGTCAGCAGCCACGAGTCATCCAGTCAGCGACACGTGTCTTCCACGTGTCTGAAACGTCAGTATCAGTTCCACGTCAGCAAAATTCTGGTAAATTTTAGAAAGGTCCCTATACCTTCTAGAATTTACATTTTGGACCTTGAACTTTAAGAAATTGCATTTTGACCCCTATAACTTCTGAAAATTTGTATTTTGGTCCATGTTTCGGATTTTGACAAACGAAGTGTCATTTCCACCATTTTCGACCATTCCAGACGCAACTTTGAATTTTTGAAATTCTGCTTTGAATTTTTATAATGGATTGGGGCAACGGAAAAATGATTTTGTTTACTAGCACAAATTATTTCACATTGAGAAGAAGGATGAAAGACCTTCTATATGTGAAGGACTATGATGGATCAGTTTTTCTGGAGGAGAAATCAGAAGCAATGTCCGAAGAAAAATGGAACAATCTTCACTAGAAAATATGCAGTATTATTCGTCAGTGGATCATCGATATTATAGTGAACCATGTTAATGAAGATACAAATGCACGTGTCTTATGGAGAAAGCTGAAGGAGTTTTTTCAAGTAAAGAATGGCAACAACAAGCTGTACTACATCAAGAAGATGATGGGGCTGAAATACGATGAAGGTACAGCTGTGGGGGACCATATCAATGATTTCCTCGGCACCATGAAAGAATTGTCTGGATTGGGCATAGACTTTGGTGATGAGGTAAATGGCTTAATACTCCTAAATACGTTACCAGAGTCTTGGGAAACGTTTAGATCCACGGTGATAAATTCAGCTTCAGATGGGAGAGTCACACTAGAGATGGCAAAAATTAGAATCTTCGAGGAAGAAAATAGGACGAGAATGCAAATGACGACATCATCCTCAACCTCAGAAGCTTTAGTGACTGAGAAGACCAACAGAAAGGGGAGGAGTAAAAGCCGAGGCCCAGGTAGATCAGACAATAACCGAGGTAAATCAAGAACAAGAGATATAGAATGCTACCTGTAGGACACAGAAATCGGCGACGCTGTTCCACGCTCGCAGCCCGGTTGGGAGTACGGAGTAACCCGCGGGGGACTAAACCGGAGAAATAAAATGGAGTCGCCACCCAGTGTAAACTAGGAAATGATTTAAGGCCACACTCACCCCTCGCCAGGGAAGACCTCAAACCGTTAGTTTCGGAATGGTCACTTACTTATGCCACTTGTAATGAATGGATAACCGAGTCTACGCAACATATCCTACATCTAAGTTCGCATACAACCTATATCTAAGTTTGCATATAACCTATATCTAAGTTAAGTTTGCATATACCCTATATCTAAGTTTGCATGCATAAAAGTAAGTCGGAATAACGGCAAGCACACAATCTCATGAATACATTAAATCGATAAGCATGGCATTGTAAATAAATATAATAATAAACATAAACGTAGAAGTGATATAATTAAGTTCCTAATGCGAAGGAAATAACAAAATCATGCTTGGAAATAATCAACTAAATCATGCATAAAAATAACATATTAAACAACCTAATCATGCATAAAAGTAACATATTGTTTCTAATAAACAACGAATAAACACAAGATTGGATGAAACGAAATATGTGCATTTCTCAAGTGGTACGTGGAATTATATCCCGAGTTCAGACCGCACTACCGTCTAGTCGGATTCGGCTACGGAAGTTTTGTCCGGGTTTCCATCCGATATACCACGAGAGAATTTTCTCTTATTTCTCCTCTATTGTGTGTGTTTTTATCACAATAAGTGGTATCAAGAGCTAAGGTTCCATGGAGGGATCCCGAAACTCAAAAATAGAGCTTCGGTTTGGAAAATCGATTACGATGAAAGTTGTCAAAAATTGATTTTTAGTATACCATCAATTTTTTCACGACAAGACGAGCACGGTGGTATTTTCCGGTGATCGATCGGAGGTCCGACGAAGGCTCACGCGCCGCACACGCCACACAGAAGCTGCCCCACACCCTCGACGCGCTCCACGCGCTGACGAAGGTTAAAGATGCTGAGTCAATGCCACGTCAGCATCCCGTCATCCGCCACGTCAGCCTGTCATGCATGGTCAGCAGCCTAGTCAGCCTGCCAAGTCATCAGACCAGTCAGCAGCCACGTGTCATCTAGTCAGCGACACGTGTCTTCCACGTGTCTAACACGTCATTTTCAGTGCCACGTCAGCAAAATTCTGGTAAATTTTAGAATCTATACCTTCTAGAATTTACATTTTGGACCCTGAACTTTCAAAAATTGCATTTTTACCCCTATAACTTCTGAAAATTTGTATTTTGGTCCCTGTTTCGGATTTGGACAAACGAAGTGTCATTTCCACCATTTTCGACCATTCCAGACGCAACTTTGAATTTTTGAAATTCTGCTTTGAATTTTTATAATGGATTGGGGCAACGGAAAAATGATTTTGTTGACTAGCACAAATTATTTCACATTGAGAAGAAGGATGAAAGACCTTCTATATGTGAAGGACTATGATGGATCGGTTTTTCTGGAGGAGAAATCAGAAGCAATGTCCGAAGAAAAATGGAACAATCATCATTAGAAAATATGCAGTACTATTCGTCAGTGGATCATCGATATATAGTGAACCATGTTAATGAAGATACAAATACATGTGTCTTATGGAGAAAGCTTAAGGAGATTTTTCAAGCAAAGACTGGCAACAACAAGTTGTACTACATCAAGAAGATGATGGGGCTGAAATACGATGAAGGTACAGCTGTGGGGGACCATATCAATGATTTCCTCGGCACCATGAAAGAATTGTCTGGATTGGGCATAGATTTTGGTGATGAGGTAAATGGCTTAATACTCCTAAATACGTTACCAGAATCTTGGGAAACGTTTAGATCCACGGTGATAAATTCAGCTTCAGATGGGAGAGTCACACTAGAGATGGCAAAAACTAGAATCTTCGAGGAAGAAAATAGGACGAGAATGCAAAGGACGACATCATCCTCAACCTCAGAAGCTTTAGTGACTGAGAAGACCAACAGAAAGGGGAGGAGTAAAAGCCGAGGCCCAGGTAGATCAGACAAGAACCGAGGTAAATCAAGAACAAGAGATATAGAATGCTACCTATAGGACACAGAAATCGGCGACGCTGTTCCACGCTCGCAGCCCGGTTGGGAGTACGGAGTAACCCGCGGGGGACTAAAACGGAGAAATAAAATGGAGTCGCCACCCAGTGTAAACTAGGAAATGATTTAAGGCCACACTCACCCCTCGCAAGGGAAGACCTCAAACCGTTAGTTTCAGAATGGTCCCTTACTTATGCCACTTGTAATGAATGGATAACCGAGTCTACGCAACATATCCTACATCTAAGTTCGCATACAACCTATATCTAAGTTTGAATATAACCTATATCTAAGTTTGCATATAACTTATATCTAAGTTTGCATGCATAAAAGTAAGTCGGAATAACGGCAAGCACACAATCTCATGAATACATTAAATCGATAAGCATGGCATTGTAAATAAATAATAATATAAACATAAACGTAGAAGTGATTTAATTAAGTTCCTAATGCGAAGGAAATAACTAAATCATGCTTGGAAATAATCAACTAAATCATGCATAAAAATAACATACTAAACAACCTAATTATGCATAAAAGTAACATATTGTTTCTAATAAACAACGAATAAACACAAGATTGGATGAAACGAAATATGTGCGTTTCTCAAGTGGTACGTGGAATTTTATCCCGAGTTCAGACCGCACTACCGTCCAGTCGGATTCGGCTACGAAATTTTTGTCCGGGTTTCCATCCGATATACCACGAGAGAATTTTCTCTTATTTCTCCTCTATTGTGTGTGTTTTTATCACAATAAGTGGTATCAAGAGCTAAGGTTCCATGGAGAGATCCCGAAACTCAAAAATAGAGCTTGGGTTTGGAAAATCGGTTCCGATGAAAGTTGTCAAAAATTGATTTTGAGTATACCATCAGTTTTTTCACGACAAGACGAGCACGGTGGTATTTTTCGGTGATCGATCGAATGTCAGACGAAGGCTCACGCACCGCACACGCACACAGAAGCTGCCCCACGCCTTCGACGCGCTCCACGCCCCTCCACGTGCTGATGAAGGTATAAGATGCTGAGTCAATGCCACTTCAGCGTCCAGTCATCCGCCACGTCAGCCTGTCATGCACGGTCAGCAGTCTAGTCAGCCTGCCACATCATCAGACCAGTCAGCAGCCACGTGTCATCCAGTCAGCGTCACGTGTCTTCCACGTGTCTGACACGTCAGTATTAGTGCCACGTCAGCAAAATTCTGGTAAATTTTAGAAAGGTCCCTATACCTTCTAGAATTTACATTTTGGACCCCGAACTGTGTAGAGAGTGGGCTTTGTTCCCAAGATATACCGAATGTAGGCTTTATTCTCGAGCTGTAGTGAATGTGAGCTTTGTTCCCGATCTGTTGATTGTGGGCTTTATTCCCGAACTGAATTAATTATGGGCTTTGTTCCCTGGCTTTGTTCCCGAACTTGTGTTGACTGTGGGCTTTGTTCCCGAATTGTTGATTGTGGGCTTTATTCCCTAGGCTTTGTTCCCGAACTGTTGATTGTGGGTTTTATTCCTGAACTGAATTGATTGTGGGCTTTATTTCCTGGGCTTTGTTCCCGAACTTGTGTTGATTGTGGGCTTAATTCCCGAACTGTTGATTGTGGGCTTTATTCCCTGGGCTTTGTTCCCGAACTGTTGATTGTGGGTTTTATTCCCGAACTGAATTGATTTTGGGCTTTATTCCTTGGGCTTTGTTCCCGAACTTGTGTTGATTGTGGGCTTTGTTCCAAGTTGTACTTAATGTGGGCTTTGTTCCAAACTGTATCGATTATGGGCTTTATTCCCTGGTCTTTATTCTCGAATTGTGTAGTGAATAGGCTTTGTTCCCGAACTGAATTGATTGTGGGCTTTATTCCCTTGGCCTTGTTCCCGAACTGTTTGTCTTTGCCACTTTTCTTCAAACCCTGCAAATAAAAACAAGACAAAAATTGTATGCATGTGACGTGTATGCATGTATGCATGGAAGTATTTCCTATTCCGATAGGTTAAGCTTTGCTGGTGCTTTTTGGCACCCTTTGCCTATAAATGTCTTTAGTCGCCCCATGTCCCTGCGTATAGTTTATTTCTGTCAATTCTCTGCTGGTGATTGCTCAGTTTCCTTTGGTCCCCTTCCGAACCTTGCTTCATTCCCGGAGCGCCATTCCCGGCATCTGATATGGGCCTCTACCCATGCTCTATTCCTGGAGCGCCATTCCCGGCATCTGATGTGGGCCTCGGCCTTGGGACGCATACCCAAAACTGATACTGATGTGGGCCTCGACCCTGGGGCTCATCCCAAAAACTGATACCGATGTGTGGGCCTCGACCCTGGGACTCATCCCCAAAATTGATACTGATGTAGGCCTCGACCCTGGGACTCATCCCCAAAACTTATACCGATGTGTGGGCCTCGACCCTGGGACTCATACCCAAAATTGATACTGATGTGGGCCTCGACCCTGAGACTCATCCCCAAAACTGATACTGATGTGTGGGCCTCGATCCTGGGACTCATCTCCAAAACTGATACTGATGATATGTGATGGTTTATTCCCGAACCGTGCTGTATGAGAAAGGGTAGACTGGTCGCCCCCAGTCTCGGTTCATCTTTCTGTTCTTTGCTGCTTTCATTAGGTCAAGGTAGATCTCCTGATGTGATGTTACATACCAATTACTATACTGCCTCTCTCGAGATAATCTCGATAGCTAAACATATTTTCGTCCTCAAATGATGTTTAGTGTCGAAACCAAGGAACCTTCAAAGTACTCGATACAACTCAAATCCGACCGTTTGAATAAATGATCTGAACTAGACTTTAAGTGTGTCTGTGCCAAGGTTCTTTCACAGCTTAATCCGTAAGCAAGCCAACTCGATGATTTTGTCTCGAAGAATGGGATCAGTGGGTCTAACCAACCTAGATGTCTTAGTCATGCTCTGCAATTACTTCCTCATACTCAATGTGATATGGCTTTCTTCCTCTTTTCTTTTGTCTCTTTCATCATTCTTCATATTTCATTTCTTTTTTTTTTGACACACCTACCCTTTAAGGTAGCATTTCTCCTCATGGTGGTCCTAATACTCGCCCATGGGTAGCTTCACGTTTATCGGTTATAGGTGGTTTATATTTTCTTCTTGAGAGACTTTTCTTTGGTTTCTAACCATACCATATATCGTAATACAAGTAAGTCAGGATGGAAATCTAAGCGAATGGTCATTCATCGATCTGCACTCTCTTCAACTAGTCACATTGCCGACTACTCAGGCTTTCACTGCTAAAATCCTATAATTAAGTGCTTGCGAGTCTAACCTAGATCAAATACTCAAAATATCGGATGAGAGTACCTCTCGCACTTATCGTTTCTAAGGTTTCACCCTGAAGCAAACAATATCATCATCGGACCCATGCTTAACTATTGAGGAAAAGACTGGAACAAATAGGCAAAATCAATGTCTTTATTATTAAAAATGCATGATTGTAATCAAATAAACCAGGAAAAGCATCTTCATAGTCTGCAGCAATGTCTTCTTCCTCAACCTATGGTTCTTCACTGCTGCCATCCCATATCCCCATGCAAGAAGCTTGGTAGTTGAGAGTTTGGAGGACAAAGCTTTCGGGTAGGCCGAAGTTGATCATATAGGTGGGTGGTGGAATAGAGTGATAGTTAGGTAGAGGATTTCTGTGTGTGTTGGGTTGTTCTTTTTCTGGATCATGTATTTTATGGGTGTCAATGAGGTTTTGGATCCCATGCCTAAGGCGGGCGCAGTTGTCGGTGTCATGGCCTTTTTCCTAATGGAAGTAACAATACAGGTTTAGGTTGAGGTGAGGTGGCACATGGTTTGGAAATGGTCTAGGTTCTAAGGGTTTTAGGAGCCCTTGCATCTTCAGCTTTTCAAACACCTTTGACAAAGGTCTACCAAGATTGAAGAATCGCCTGTTTCTGACGGCAGCTATCTCAGCAGTAGCGGGCTTGGTCTCAGAAGGACCCCAAAAGTCTTTCTATTCTGGCCATATAACTTTCTGTTCTCAACTTTTTCCTCCTCAATATCCATAACAGTCTCCCTCAACTGTCGAAAATCACCAATCATAGAGGTCATCCTCCTCAGCTTGTCATAAATAGAGGGCTTAGTACCCTTGATGATCATCTTGATCTGATCCTTCTCTGATGGCCGAGTCTGCATCTTCAAAAGCTGGCTCCTCCAGCGATCTACATAATCCTTGAAGCTTTCATCCGGCTTTTGTTTGGTATTCTCCAAGTCGCGAAGCGACAAGTCGATCTCCAAATCCATGACATACTGTTTCAGAAAGGTTTCTGCCAATGCCCTCCAATCATCATTGACCTTCCTCTCAAGGCCGTGATAATATACCACGGGTGCCCCCTCAAGTGACATCTCGAACATCTTCTGAACCTGACGCTTCGACAGACCCACTGAACCCATCACATAAATATACTATCGGAGATGGACCCTTGGATCCCCGTTCCCATTGAACCTGGCTATGTCAGACATCTTGAATTGAACCGGCAGCTGCTCCTCAAAAGTCATCACCTCATAATCTACCAAATCCTCATGTTTACCCTTCAGCTTGCGGGTAACTGACTCTACCTGATCCCGGAGTTTCTGCAACTTTGTCTGGGACCCAGCTATCCTTCCCGCGGCATACTCAGCCACGTCATCATCAAAAATATGGATATCATCATTCAACTTGTTCAGAGGCTCTTCATGCCTCACATTCTCAGAGCCTCCCCCAGCGCGGGTCGCAGCCATATTAGCCACTGTAGTGGTCAAAGCTTGCAACTGCTCGGTAACCTTGGTGAGACTGGTCTCCAGTTGATCCATACGGGATCCCTCGTTTTCTAATTCGCTCATGTTCGCTGAAGGCCTTTTGACGAGTCTGCCCTCTTCCCTAACCCAACGGGTATCTATGGTGTCTTTTAAAACTGCATGTTAGCATGTATGCGTGCGATGCATGGAATATATAAGTCGGCCCATTATCATTTTAAAGCATTCAATCATACTATTATGTGGTGCAAACTTGTCCCAGTTGAAAAGGCCCAACAGGTTTACACTTTTGCGATAACATGGCTAAACAAATTCAAATGATGAGGGGCCTAAACACAAAATGGCCCATTGGCATTTTAGAAGCTTTTGGCCCAATTGTCATAAGGCACGAAGCCGTCCCAATTTAAATGGCCCAACAAGCCCATACCTCATGACAAAAGGTCCAACTGAACCCAAATGACGATGGACCCAAACGTAAACATAAAGGGGTGTTTTTCTATCGGTCCTACAACTACAGTTCATATGCGGGTTTATAGGGGTATAAAAAGGCTCTTGTCGGTGAAGGATTGCCCACAACTAGGTCTCCCCACTCAAGGGTCCGGGCGACCAAGTGAGCGCACCTTTTTTATACGCTAAGGTACGTGGCAACGAGTTATGGTGCATGACTGACTATCAGATGGATTTCCGATTGAAGATTCGCATAGGGAGGGTGGAGCGGACTCTCTTAAATACCCAAGCCTCTTAGGCTCTTAACGCCTTGGTGACAGGAATAAACAACAGGTCCTCCAAATTAGTCCATCACGGTAAGTTTCGAGTAAATGATTATCTAGGTGCATTCACAACTTTTCCTTATAAAAAGGTAGTGAATGAAGTAGGACACCAAACCATTACCTAGCTCTAATAGTGCATTTGATTAAACCCCTTTAACCCTTACAAGGCATTATTTCGGGGCCGATTCTCTATCCCCAGTGGAGTCGCCAGACTGTAGGACAAAGAAATCGGTGACGCTGTTCCAGACTCGCGGCCCGGTTGGGAGTACGGAGTAGCCCGCGGGGGACTAAACCGGAGAAATAAAATGGAGTCGCCACCCAGTGTAAACTGGGAAATGATTTAAGGCTGCACTCACCCCTCGCAAGGGAAGACCTCAAACCGTTGGGTTCAAAATGGTGCCTTACTTATGCCACTTGTAATGAACGGATTTATGTAATAATATAACCGAGTCTACGCAACATATCCTACATCTAAGTTCGCATACAACCTATATCAAAATTTTCTTATAACCTATATCTAAGTTTGCATATAACCTATATCTAAGTTTGCATGCATAAAAGTAAGTCGGAAAAACGGCAAGCACACAATCTCATGAATACATTTAATCGATAAGCATGGCAATGTAAATAAATAATAATCTAAACATAAATGTAGAAGTTATATAATTAAGTTCCTAATGCGAAGGAAATAACTAAATCATGCACGGAAATAATCAACTAAATCATGCATAAAAATAACATACTAAACAACCTAATCATGCATAAAAGTAACATACTATTTCTAATAAACAATGAATAAACACAAGATTGGATGAAACAAATATGTGTGTTTCTCAAGTGGTATGTGGAATTGTATCCCGAGTTCAGACTGCACTACCGTCCATTCAGATTCGGCTACGGAATTTACGTCCGGGTTTCCATCCGATATTCCATGAGAGATAGCACAAAATCATTCATCCCATGGCCACAACATACATGAATCAACAATATGCATGCGAAGAAGTAATAACAAATAACAGAAAAAGAGCGGGAATAAATAAAAGAGTGCCCTCAGGTCTAACCTCTTAAGTCGCCTCTTGGAAGTGCGTTACACGGTTTTCGAAAGGGTTGATGCTCCGCAACTTTTCTGATTTACTGGTTCATTTTTTTCCTTCGTTGCCTCGCTGTTTTGGGCTGCTACTTCCTCTATTTTGCTGATGTTTTTTGGTTACTATTTTTAGGGGTATTCGGGGACTGTTTTTGGGTGATTTATTCACTGTTTTGGGGGACTGTTTTGGGTTATTTTCTGGACTGTTTTGTAATGGTTTATGGGGTTGTTTTGGAGTGTCTTTGGGTGATTTTAGGGACTATCTTTGGGTAATTTAAGGGGGTGTATTTGTTGATTTGTTTGATCGGTTATGGGAGAGGCAGTAAGGGCTATGTGTTTATTTGTTTACGTGAGGGGCTGTGTGTGCGTGAGTTTGGTCAGTGTACTGGGCTAGGGTAGTGTGTGTGTGAGTGGTGTGAATGTGCTATGGTAGTTGTTAGTTTCTATTAAGTCCCAAGATCTATTTCAAGCAAAGAAACACATGTGAATACTCAACGAAGAATGGCGGAATCGTACTTACATTGATCGGATTTTACGACGCAACAAACACAAGACCTTGCTCCATGAAGCTCTCGGCTTTGCTCCTTGTTGTCCTTGTGATTTTCGGTCAACCTCCATGGATGTCCTTCATTGATGCTCCAAGCTCCAAGCTTTGCAAATGGTGATTCCAAGCTCACAGGTTGGTTTCCCTATCACCTTAGGATGACCCTTCATATGCTAGCATTGGAAAACTTGCCACAAATTTTCCATTTGGCTCTTCTTGTTCACGGTTTTGTGAAGAAAATGAGAGAGGATGAAGTTTTGGCCCCTTGGCAGAAAACTATGAGAGAGAGAGAGAGAGAGATATTGTTTTCTTATTTTGTTTTCTAAAAACAATTAATGAAAAAGCTTTACAAAATTTGGTATATCATTTCCAAAAGTCAAACCAAAATTTTTGGAGCCAAAATCTCATTTAATGCCTCACAACCACTTCTTTCATGAATAGTGACTGCATATCAATCACTAAAAGTTACAAGACATCCATCAATTGAATAATGTGCGATGTGATGCGTCCACAAACACTCCCGGGCTCGGGTTCGCTAATTCCAAATTAACGAATTTTCCGTTGTGACGTAATTAAATAATTATGCCTAGCAAATTACTATTCACGTCGCTAACAAATTAATTCTAAATTAACTCGTTTGCCCGAATTAAAATCCAATTTTAATTCCGCGTCGAAATCCAATTTCGTATAATATATCGAATATATTATTTTATCGATTAATTCCAAATTAATCGTTCTCTCTCTTTAATTGATATTTTATCCCAGATAAAATATCTCTGTAATTAATCCCAGATTAATTTTCTCTCTCATATAATTAATCCCAGATTAATAAAGTGCAAGTCATACGTCATCGGTGAATCTTCGGGAAGCGACCCATGAGATCCCCGAATATGTTGGCAGTAAATCTGGTCGTCGGACTATCCGAACACGTAATTACCTAGTACTACGTTTTTACCGATTTACAAGACATGGTTGGCTTCTAGCAAAGGATCATGCCTACCCAATTCTCCAGAAATATTCTTACTAGAATATGTGATCTATATCAGGCGTAGTATACGTAGTATTACGTATTTCGATCCAGCATCGGATGTCACGTGCAAGGCCTGGGGCTGGAAATGTGTCTGCCCCGTACGAAGCATATATCGGATCTCTGGTAACTAGTCTCTATAATTGGATAAACATGACCTAGTTATAATATCCTGATAGCTGCCGCATATAAGAGCACCAGTTCTGTATCCTACGTGATCATCATCTCCACTATGACTGGAGTGATACTTCCATCTCGACATCACACCCAATACACTACGATTCTCAATATACCCAGAAGAGGCGTACACAGAACCTGTTAAAGCCCTGGACAACCAAAACCAAAGCATAGTGATTGTCGCAAGTATTAGCGGTGCAAGTCTCAGGTTAAGACCAAATACAACTACCCTGATTCGGACTTCCATAGACACATAGTCATACAACCAATGGAATTCTGAGGGGTCTATCCAGAGCGAAGCTGTTTCCCGTACCATCAGTAAACACAGCCTCCTATTACACTTGCATGAGTATCATATACCCAAATATATAAGAACTATGCCGTTATGCTCCCACAACGTGTACAAGTGCAATACTAGTCTATTCCGCATTATCGATGTCCAGTCTCGATAATACTACGACTAGGGATATTTAATGATTAAACCTTCATGGATTGATACTGTCTCATATCTTATCAATCCGGAACTAATCATATGGACCTTTCATCATTTATACATCTAGGTAATCCAATTACAAATGATAAAAAGGCAATTTCCTTTGTCACATAGTTAATTTGTACAACAACACCATGATCTGTACAAATAGTGATGCTATGGGTCATAACTGTCCAACAGTAGTGTGTGTGTGAGTGGTGTGAATGTGCTAGGGTAGTGTGTGTGTGAGTGGTGTGAATGTGCTAGGGTAGTGCGCGTGAGTTTGAGGGATGTGAGTGGCTGTGTGTGTTTGTGAGGGTAGTGTGCGTTAGTTTGAGGGCTGTGAGTGCTAGGAGAGAGAGGAGGGGCGTGAATGCCAGGGGTTCTAAGGTTGGGTTTATGCTTCTTTTTATAGGAGAGGGTTGGGGTTTACCTTATACGGGTAAGAAAACGGAGATTGTGTAATTATGGGGGAATATTTAATTTGTGTGTCATAAGGAAATGATCTCTTCAATTTAGGAAGGTAATTTGATTTGATTTGATTTGATTTAGTTTAGGCATGTGATTTAATTTAATTAGGAATGTGATTTATAAGATTTGATTTGATTCTTTTAATTCAGGAAGGTGATTTAATTTGATTCTTTTAATTCGGGAAGGTGATTTAATTTGATTCTTCTAATTTGGGAAGGTGATTTGATTAGATTTCAACATGTGATTAATGTGTGAATTTGTTATTTTGGATGTGATTTAATGGGTTGGAGGCTTTATGGGCGTGTGGTTGGTTATTTTGGGCTTGGTGTGTGGCTTGCGGGGGTTTGGGGCGAGGATAAATTTTAAAACAGAGATCCAACGAGCGAACCCAAAGCTAAGCAAACAAATTATGTCCAAAAAGGTATTGATTTCTGATTTTTCCCTTCCGACGTCCGTTTCCCGCGACTTTCGTAACTTAAAGAATAGTGCCTCCATACGAGGCTCATCATCGAGACTTATATGCAAAAATGCAGTGCCTACACTACCATTGTAGAAAGAAAGGCCATATGAAAATGGATTGCTATAAATTGAAGAACGAGTTGTTATGTTTTCTAGGTCTAACCAAGATCAAATTAAGCAATGAAATGTGCGAATACAACAAAGTAAAGTAGCGGAAATACTCACTTTGATCGGCTTTGCGATGCGTTGAACATAAAAATCTCTCCTTGAGACTCTCGGCCAATCCCTTGGTTGTGCT
Organism: Zanthoxylum bungeanum; assembly: GCA_019454045.1. NCBI lineage: Eukaryota > Viridiplantae > Streptophyta > Magnoliopsida > Sapindales > Rutaceae > Zanthoxylum > Zanthoxylum bungeanum. The sequence goes on along the minus strand of SKCR01046841.1, from coordinate 18,640 downwards.
CCTTGTGTTGATCTTCAAGCTCCAAGCTTTGAATGTAGATTCCATGCTCATAGATGGGTTTCCCTATCACCTTTGAATGATCTTCTCATTGTGTGTGTCTCGGCCAAGCCAAGAATGGAGAGAAAATTTTGGCACAATGCCGAGAGTGAGGAGAGAAAAAAAATGAGTGAGTTGTGTTGTATGTTTTGATTTCCAAAACGAAACACCATTTTCCATTTTCCAAAAATTGGTACAAGGCATAAATGCCTCCAACAACTCCCATCAATCAAAAAATGACATGTCAAACTCCAAAAAGTGACAAGACTTCCATCACTTGAGTGACTAATGATGTGATGCGTGATATGACATGTGGGCCCCACTTGATTCAAAATCCGAGTGGGTCCGCAAACACTCCCGGGCTCAGGTTCGCCAATTCTGAATTAATGAATTTTCCGTTGCGACGTAATTAAATCAAATTTAATTAAATAATTATGCCTAGTAAAATTACTATTCACGTCGCTAGCGAATTAATTCTAAATTAACTCGTTCGCCCTAATTAAAATCTACTTTTAATTCCGCGTCGAAATCTAATTTCGTTTAATATATCGAATATATTATTTTATCGATTAATTCCAAATTAATCGTTCTCTCTCTTTTAAAAGGAATTTTATCCCAGATAAAATATCTCCGTAATTAATCCTAGATTAATTTTCTCTCTCTTATAATTAATCTAATTAATCCTAGATTAATTTTCTCTCTCTTATAATTAATCCTAGATTAATTATGTTCGAGTCATACGTCATCGGTGAATCTTCGAGAAGCGACCCATGAGATCCCTGGATATGTTGGCAGTAAATCTGGTCGTCGGACTATCCGAACACGTACGTACCTAGTACTACGTTTTTACCGATTTACAAGACATGGTTGGCTTCTAGCAAAGCATCGTGCCTAACCAATTCTCCAGAAATATTCTTGAAGGAATATATATAATCTATATCAGGCGTAGTATACGTAGTATTGCGTATTGCGATCGACTATCGGATGTCACGTGCTAGGCCTGGGGCTGGAATTGTGTCTGCCTCGTACGAAGCACATATCGGATCTCTAGTAACTAGTCTCTATAATCGGACAAACATGACCTAGGCCCGGATGGCACTCTATCAAATAGAATAACTTCTCAGTTCCCAGGACTATCCTGAGGTTTTATTCCCAATTTGAAAATTAAAGACGCTTAAAGACATTTTCACCCAGGATTATGTTTTAAAAGCTAATCTTTCAGTTATCTTGATTCCAATAGTCTAACTATCAAATCAACGATTTCGGGTACAATTAAATATAATGATTACTATAGTCTAACTATATAATCAACTATAATTAAATTCGTTAAATCCAAATATATTGATTACTATAATCCAATTATATAATCAACTATAAATTGAAGTAGTTTAAATACAGTCAAACTGTTTAATTAAAGCAACGATTAAATATTAGTCCAACTAATAGATATTAAATTAATGATAAAAAATTGAAATGAGCGCGTATTGGCAAGTATCTAAATGAAATTGCAAATTTAATACTTGCCTCCCACTATTTTTCGGCGAGCCTCTAACCCTCTGTTGAGTACTCGGGAAACCTAGTTTCCTAGTGGGCTAGGATCCCGTTAAATAACACACAACCTTGACTTTGGCCAACAAGCTGTATGATATTTAACTAGGTAGATCTCTAAGATCAATTGGATCTCATCAAATTCCTAGATCCAGTAGGTGGACATCCAAGTCCGAAACATATATCTAATATATGCCAATATATCCGATATATTCCCTAACCTTTTTCCTCGGAATCAACTAAGCCTTGGCTTTGACACAACAAACTTAATAATTCTAGTTAAGTGGGACCCATTGACCTTGGAAAGCTTCATAATCGATGTCGATGGACAAGAAGTGATCTTCACTTTGGCCAACAAATCACAACTTGGACAAGACATACGATATGGAACAAAGCCTTCATGATTGAAAAACATCCGCGATGGAAAAAGGTCTTGACTTTGGCAAACAAACCAGTGCCAATCTTGGATCTTGAGAATGAATCATTCAATGGAAGGAAAATGCTTAATATTTGTTAAGGGTTTTTCGCGTAATTGGCAACCAATTAATTATCTTTGATTAGGTCTCATCATACACCCTTAAGCATGCATTCTAAAAGCATAATAAGGCGCGGTAAATAAATTAATAATGATATGCGGATGGATATTTAAAACAACTTGTTCCTAGAACAAATCTCTCCCGCTAGCACAAATCTTACTTCTACCCAATTGCATAACACTTCTAAAGAAACCTCATTTACATTGAGGGGAATAGGTGAGAAGAGAAATACAAAGAGTCAAGAGGTAATAGATTGGACACGCAGGTCCAATTTAATAAATTCTAAATTTATTACAATAATTTCCAAAATTGCCCTCACCCATCTAATATCCATCTGATATACATTATTCATACATCACATCCATGTATTCACACAAAGCATGTTATCAATCAATCTAATCCAATTAATTAATATTTAATTAATCACCATCCAATGTTTGATTTGTGCGAATCCAACTCGTTTTAAGAACAAGTACTCAAAGTACAAATTCTTGAATTATATCAAACTACAAAATTAAATCCAATTTAATTTGTATTCAATACTAATTCTTCATTTAATTCTAAATTAAATAATTACACTTTATTAATGAGCCTTTGCGACTTAGATTCAAAATCTAATCTTGACGGTACTCAAAGTCCAATTAACATCCAATGTCAATTTAATTAAAGTCCAATGGGCTTTCAATTAATTTATAAGGTATGGACTTTGGAAACCAAAGCCCAATGAGACCATAAATTCTTTAGCCTGCGATGTAGCCTAGCTCAGCTACTAACAGAACTATTCCTAATCTGATTAGGATTATTATCAATCCAAAAGGCTTCTATTGCTGCCTCAGCTGCAGCAATATTTCGTTTTTGTTGTTTATTCGGTATCAGTATCTTGCATGGAAGATTTCCAGCTCACTGTTCCGTTATTCAAACTTTATAGTACCGTTGTTACGACTTATAGTAGTTATAATCGGTTAGGAAACTTGCAACAGTTAACCCAGTCACTTCAAGTTCTCCTTCTCCATAGTATAAGAAGGCATCATTAGTTCCTCTAAGATACTCAAGGATGTTCTTAACATCAATCCAATGACTATCACTTGGATTGGGCTGATTGTGACTCCATATGCTCAAAGCGTATGAGACACCAGGTCGCGTACATTTATTTCAATGTACGAGTTCTCAGAGAGTATTAACAACTTTAAATCTATCCCAGTAGATTTTTATTCCTAGAATAAAAGTTGTTTTTCCCAAGAATTCTACGGAGAATTTTCATGAAATCCAAGCTTTCACCGATTGTAATATGGGAATATCATTTCCAAGAAATGAAATGTCATCATTATTTAAGACATCCATTGTCAGTGCCGCTCCCACTAACCTCCTTATATACACAAAAATCATTCTCGTTTTGAATTAAATCATATACCATTATGATTACATCAAAACGATAATTCCAAGAACGCAATGCTTGCTTCAATCCATCCATGGATCGAATTAACTTGCAAACCATGTTTGCTAGTTTTGGTACGACAAAACCATCAGGATGTTGTAAACATCCTCCAAAAGGTTTCCGTTAAGGAAAGCAGTTTTGGCGTTCAGCTGCCATATTTCATTAATGAAACATGCAGCATCAGCAAGCATTATCCAAATGGATTTACACATGGCAACAGTCAAAAGATTTTCGCTACAAGCCTAGATTTGTACGGTCGTATGTTGCCTTCCATGTATGTCTTCCTTGAAGACTTATATAGTACCAATAGGCACAATGCCTTCTGGCATATCAACTAGTGTCCAAACATAGTTGGTACACATGGAATCCATTTCGGACTTCATGGCACTTTACCATAATAGGGAGTCGATACCTTGTATCACTTCCTCATACGTAGTCAGTTCGTATTCCTCAATAAGATTGACATCTTTATGAGGTGAGATCAGAAACCCATACCCCAGGTTGTTTTCTGACTCTCCCCGACTTACGCGGTTCTTGTGTATTCGAAGATTATTGGTATAATTTCATCCTTGATGAACTATTTGTGTTCCATTAAGGAATCGGTGCCTGGAATAGTATTACTCTGATTTTCATCGAGTTTTACTTTCCTCTCACTTACCACTGCATATAGGTATTCCTCTTAGGAAAACCACATGGTGAGCAACAATTAAATTATTCTCTTGTGAGTTGTATAAGTATTATACTTAGGTTTCCCTTGGATAACCCAAAACTTAGGCACTTATCCAATTTGGGTTCCTGTTTGGCATCATCCAAACATATGCCCAGCATTCCCAAATCTTCAGGAATGAGAAAACCCAGTTTCTTTCCTATTAATATCTAATATGAAGTATGTCTAACAGATTTTTATGGAACCTTATTCAAAATAAGTTTTGCACTGTTTATGCTTATCCGTTGAAGGAAATGGTAGCTCAGAGCGACTCATGATTAATCTTATCATGTCCAACAAAATTTGGTTTCTCAGTTCGGACACACTGTCAATTGACGTGTTCCGGGAGGAGTCCTCATTGAAATAATACTATACTATTTCAAGTATTTGAGAAACTTATTGCTTAAGTATTTTCATCATGGTCTAACCGTGATGGTTTAATACTTTAGCCGATCTGTTTGTCTACTTCGTGTCGAAACTCTTTGATTTCATCTAAGGTTTCCGATTTGTGTTTCAAAAGAAACATATAACCATAAGGCGATGCCACATCCGTAAAGGTCACGAAACATTCATATCAACCTCTAACTTAGCTAGATATGGGCCCACTTACGTCACTATGAATGAGGGCTAACAGATCGGTGGCATTTGCACTTTTACCAAGTAAAAAGCGTTTTAGGCAATTTGCCTAATAAATTAGATTCGTAGACATCATTTGAATAGAATCAAATTTGTCCTAGTACCCACTCTTCGAAAGTGTGGATATACGAGTCTTGTTAATTGTGTCACAGACAACAATGCCACAAATAGGTCTCATCTGATCAAATCAGTTTGAGCTATTTGTTTGTCATGTTATACGTTTGAGATTTATTTATATTCAAAATATAAATACTGTTATTCACATCCAATGTGCTTATCTCAATATCATCTTCATAAAATAAAACACTTTAGTGTTCTAGAATATAAAGGTATACCCGAAACGGGTTATACTCTTATATAGAGATAATGTTTCTAGTCAAACTAGTTACATTTTAACAGTTTCCTAATTTAAGTACACACCCAAAGGGTAGTTCCTAAACTTAGGTTTCTACGGTTAAAACAGCGACTTTCGTCCCATTTCTGATTCGCAGATTAATCTCAACTGAAGTCAGTATCCTGCTAATAAGCAGATTCTACACACCAGTACATATTTATGTACCACACTTAGTATCTAAAATCCAATTTTAATACTAGTAGTGAACATGTTCATGACAAACATATTTGAAGTCGGAGCCTTGCACCGTCTTTAATTCCTTTATGTCTGCCTTGTCCATACGGCAGTCACGCCTCCATTGACCCTGTTTGCCACAGTTTAGTCAGACATCTTGGGATATGTCATTTGTCTTCTTAGAAGACTATGATGATTTTTCCTTTGCCCGTTTTTCACACCCCAGAAGCCTTTGGCCAAGCCTTGGCCTTATAGAATGTCGAAGAAAGGTGCGCCTTGCGCTTCTTGCCCTATTGCAAACTCTGGCTTTGTCTCCTTGAGTATAGCCATTAACTCTCCAAGAGTTTTCTATTGCAATTAGTACTTCTAATCCTTCAATTTCAATATCATACTATAAGGACCTAATCCTTAGTTCTGACTAAGAAATTAAAGAGTCTATTTGGCAAGCTTAATTGATTAAGCACTAAAGTTATCATCACATGAATCTTCCAAAGATCATGCTCTACTATTTGCTTAACTCCAGGCTTAGGCCCAAGAGGTTGTTCTATCAAATAGAATAACTTCTCAGATTTCAGGAATATCCTGATTCATTATTCCCAATTTGAAAATTAAAGTCGTTTAAATACATTTTCACCTTGGATTATGTTTTAAACACTAATCTTTCAATTTATCTTGATTGCTATAGTCCAACTATTTAATCAACGATTTTACGTACTATTTATTATAATGATTACTATAGTCTAACTAGATAATCAACTATAATTTAATAGGTTAAATTCAATTATATTGATTACTATAATCCAATTATAAAATCAACTATTAATTGAAATTAGTTAATTCAAATATATTGATTACTACAATCCAATTATATAATCAACTATAAATGAAATAGTTTGAATACAGTCCAACTGTTTAATTGAAACAACGATTAATTATTAGTCCAACTAATATATTAATTTATTTGACGAAATATTTGAAATGAGCGCGTATGGCAAGTAACTAAACGAATATTGCAAATTTAATACTTGGCTCCCACTATTTTTCGGCGAGCCTCTAACCCTCTGTTGAGTACTCGGGAAACCTTGTTTCCTATTGGGCTAGGATCCCGTTAAATAACACACAATCTTGACATTGGCCAACAAATTGTATGATAATTACAATTCCTAGATCCAGTAGGTGGACATCCAAGTGTGAAACATATATCTTATATATGCCAATATATCCAATATATTGCCTAAACTTTTTCCTCTGAATCAACTAAGCCTTGGCTTTGGCACAACAAACTTAGTGATCCCAGTTAAGCGGAACCCATTGACTATGGAAAGCTTCGTAATCAATGTCGATGGACAAGAAGTGATCTTGACTTTGGCCAACAAATCACAACTTGGACAAGACACCAATATGGAACAAAGCCTTTATGATTCAAACACATCCGCGACGGAAAAATTTCTTGACTTTGGCCAACAAACCAGTGCTAGTCTTGGATCTTGAGTAAGAATCACTAAATGGAAGGAAAAACGTTTAATATGTAGTGAGGGTTTTTCGCGTAATTGGCAACCAATTAATTATCTTTGTTAAGGTCTCATCATCATACACCCTTAAACATGCATTCTAAACACATAATAAGGCGCGTAAATAAAAAAATATAATAATGATATGCGGATGGATACTTAACACATTGTTTTTAGAACAAATCTCTCTATGTCCTCTCTCCCGCTAGCACAAGTATTACTTCTACCCGATTACATAACACTGCTAAAGAAACCTCATTTACATTGAGGGGAATATGTGAGAAGAGAAATACAATGAGAAATGAGGTAATAGGCTGGACACACAGGTCCAATTAATAAATTCTAAATTTATTATAACAATTTCCAAAATTGCCCTCACCCATCTAATATCCATCTGATATACATTATTCATACATCGCATCCATATATTCACACAAGCATGTTATCAATCCATCTAATCCAATTAATTAATCTGAATATTAATTACCATCCAATGTTCAAACAACGATTTGATTTTGCACGAGTCCAACTCATTTTGCGAATAAGTACTCAAAGTACGAATTCTTGAATTAAATTAAACTACCACATTAAATCCAATTTAATATGTATTTAATAATAATTCTATATTTAATTCCAAATTAAATAATTACACTTTTAATGTACCTTTACGACTTAGATTCTAAATATAATCATTACGGGTCTCAAAGCCCGATTAACATCCAATGTCAATTTAATTTAAAGTCCAATGGACTTTTAATTAATTTCATAAGGCATGGACTTTTTGTCAATATGGGTCAAACCCAAATACCAAAGCCCATTTAAGGAATCACCCTTATTTGCCAAGAAACCAATTTAGGCCCATTAGGCCCAATTAAAATTAAAGGTCCACTTAAGTCATAATTGGACTTTATGGAAATGGTTTTAGGCCCAATTGGATCCAACCAATTTAGCCTAAACCTAACTTGGTACAACCAAGCCCATTAAGCCCAATTACAACTTTTAAAAGCCCAATTTCAAATTTACGCCAAATTAATTTAATTTCAAAATTCCAAATTTCATAATTAAATTAACCAAAGTGTATGCCATAATTAATTAACTAAATTAACATTTCCAAAATACTAATTTACACAATTAATTATGCTCTTTATCATCAACATATGTCCAACACATTTGAATCAAAAAATCACATCATTATATATGCTATAACTCACGGCATTTTGGGGTTTTATTTGTCCGATTCGGTTTCAATCCAATTAAATCCACAATCAACATTACCCAATGTTTTCCAACTCATCCAATGATCAAAAACAGAAAATACCATGATATTAGGGCAAGCATCATATTCAGCCAAGCCTTGATATTTGGGGAAAAATTGATCCAATCAATATTTCACAAAATTGATTATGCACAACTCAAAGTTAACATAATATAAGCATATTCCAACAATCAATTTCATTAAAACATGCTCAAATTCAATTTACCCAAATTTTACCCTAATAAAGTTTCGTGCTCAAATTTTACCCTAATTTCAAATTAACGAATTTTTCGTTACGACGTAATTAAATAATTATGCCTAGTAAAATTACTATTCACATCGCTAACGAATTAATTCTAAATTAACTCATTTGCCCGAATTAAAATCCAATTTTAATTCCGCGTCGAAATCCAATTTCGTATAATATATCGAATATATTATTTTATCGATTAATTCCAAATTAATCGTTCTCTCTCTTTAATTGATATTTTATCCCAGATAAAATATCTCCGTAATTAATCCTAGATTAATTTTCTCTCTCATATAATTAATCCTAGATTAATAAAGTGCGAGTCATACGTCATCGGTGAATCTTCGGCAAGCGACCCATGAGATCCCCGAATATGTTGGCAGTAAATCCGATCGTCGGACTATCCGAACACGTACGTACCTAGTACTACATTTTTACCGATTTACAAGACATGGTTGGCTTCTAGGAAAGCATCATGCCTACCCAATTCTCCAGAAGTATTCTTACTGGAATATGTGATCTATATCAGGCGTAGTATATGTAGTATTGCGTATTTCGATCCAGCATCGGATGTCACGTGCAAGGCCTGTGGCTGGAAATGTGTCTGCCCCGTACGAAGCACATATCATATCTCAGGTAACTAGTCTCTATAATCGGATAAACATGACCTAGTCATAATATCCTGATAGCTCCTACATGATCATCATCTCCACTAGGACTAGAGTGATACTTCCATCTCGACATCACACCCAATATACTACGATTCTCAATATACCCAGAAGAGGCGTACACAGAACCTGTTAAAGCCATGGACAACCAAAACCAAAGCATATTGATTGTCGCAAGTATTAGCGGTGTAAGTCTCAGGTTAAGACCAAATACACCTACCCTGATTCGGACTTCCATAGACACATAGTCATACAACCAATGGAATTCTGAGGGGTCTATCCAGAGCGAAGCTGTTTCCCGTACCATCGGAAAACACAACCTCCTATTACACTTGCATGAGTATCATATACCCAAATATATGAGAACTATGTCGTTATGCTCCCACAACGTGCACAAATGCAATACTAGTCTATTCCGCATTATCGATGTCCAGTCTCGATAATACTACGACTAGAGATATTTAATGATTAAACCTTCATGGATTGATACTGTCTCATATCTTATCAATCTGGAACTAATCATATGGACCTTTCATCATTTATACATCTAGGTAATCCAATTACAAATGATAAAAGGGCAATTTCCTTTGTCACATAGTTAATTTGTACAACAACACCATGATCTGTACAAATAGTGATGCTATGGGTCATAACTATCCAACAATAGTGTGTGTGTGAGTGGTGTGAATGTGCTAGGGTAGTGTGTGTGTGAGTGGTGTGAATGTGCTAGGGTAGTGCGCGTGAGTTTGAGGGCTGTGAGTGGTTGTGTGTGTTTGTGAGGGTAGTGTGCATTAGTTTGAGGGCTGTGAGTGCTAGGAGAGAGAGGAGGGGCGTGAATGCCAGGGGTTCTAAGGTTGGGTTTACGCTTCTTTTTATAGGAGAGGGTTTGGGTTTACCTTATATGGGTAGGAAAACGGAGATTGTGTAATTATGGGGGAATATTTAATTTGTGTGTCATAAGGAAATGATCTCTTCAATTTAGTAAGGTAATTTGATTTGATTTAGTTTAGGCATGTGATTTAATTTAATTAGGAATGTGATTTATGAGATTTGATTTGATTCTTTTAATTCAGGAAGGTGATTTAATTTGATTCTTTTAATTCGGGAAGGTGATTTAATTTGATTCTTCTAATTTGGGAAGGTGATTTGATTAGATTTCAACATGTAATTAATGTGTGGATTTGTTATTTTGGATGTGATTTAGTGGGCTTGGAGGCTTTATGGGCGTGTGGTTGGTTATTTTGGGCTTAGTGTGTTGCTTGCGGGGGTTTGGGGCGAGGATAAATTTTAAAACAGAGATCCAACGAGCGAACCCAAAGCTAAGTAAACGAATTATGTCCAAAAAGGTATTCATTTCTGACTTTTCCCTTCCGACGTCCATTTCCCGCGACTTCTGTAACTTAAAGAGTAGTGCCTCCATACGAGGCTCATCATCGAGACTTATATGCAAAAATGCAGTGCCTACACTAACATTGTAGAAAGAAAGGCCATATGAAAATGGATTGCTATAAATTGAAGAATGAGTTGTTAGGTTTTCTAGGTCTAACCAAGATCAAATTAAGCAATGAATTGTGCGAATACAACAAAGTAAAGTAGCGGAAATACTCACTTTGATCGGCTTTGTAATGCGTTGAACACAAAAAATTCTCCTTGAGACTCTCGGCCAAGCCCTTGGTTGTGCTCATTGTGTTGATCTTCAAGCTCCAAGCTTTGAATGTAGATTTCATGCTCATAGAAGGGTTTCCCTATCACCTTTGAATGATCTCTTTAGTGTGCTAGCACTTGGAAAATTTTGCAACAAATTGTTTCCCTTCTCCTTGTGTGTGTCTCGGCCAAGCCAAGAATGGAGAGAAAATTTTTGCAAAATGCCGAGAGTGGGGAGAGAAAAAAAATGAGTGAGTTGTGTTGTATGTTTTGATTTCCAAAACCAAACACCATTTTCCATTTTCTAAAAATTGGTACAAGGCATAAATCCCTCCAACAACTCTCATCAATCAAAAAATGACAAGATGTCAATCACCAAAAAATGACAAGACTTCCATCACTTGAGTGACTAATGATGTGACGCGTGATGTGACTTGTGGCCCCCACTTGATTCAAAATATGAGTGGGTCCGCAAACACTCCCGGGCTCGGGTTCGCTAATTCCGAAATAATGAATTTTACGTTGCGACGTAATTAAATCAAATTTAATTAAATAATTATGCCTTGCAAAATTACTATTCACGTCGCTAGCGAATTAATTCTAAATTAACTCGTTCGCTATAATTAAAATCTAATTTTAATTCCGCGTCGAAATCTAATTTCGTTTAATATATCGAATATATTATTTTATCGATTAATTCCAAATTAATCATTCTCTCTCTTTTAATAGAATTTTATCCCAGATAAAATATCTCTGTAATTAATCCTAGATTAATTTTCTCTCTCTTATAATTAATCCTAGATTAATTATGTTCGAGTCATACGTCATCGGTGAATCTTCGGGAAGCGACCCATGAGATCCCTAGATATATTAGCAGTAAATCCGGTCGTCGGACTATCCGAACACGTACGTACCTAGTACTACATTTTTACCTATTTACAAGTCATGGTTGGCTTCTAGCAAAGCATCGTGCCTACCCAATTCTCCAGAAATATTCTTAAAGGAATATATATAATCTATATCAGGCGTAGTATACGTAGTATTGCGTATTGTGATCCAGTATCGGATGTCACGTGCTAGGCCTGGGGCTGGAATTGTGTCTGCCTCGTATGAAGCACATATCGGATCTCTAGTAACTAGTCTCTATAATCGGATAAACATGACCTAGGCCCGAGATGTCACTCTATCAAATAGAATAACTTCTCAGTTCCCATGACTATCCTGAGGTTTTATTCCCAATTTGAAAATTAAAGATGCTTAAAGACATTTTCACCCAGGATTATGTTTTAAACGATAATCTTTCAGTTATCTTGATTCCAATAGTCTAACTATCAAATCAACGATTTTGGATACAATTAAATATAATGATTACTATAGTCTAACTATATAATCAACTATAATTAAATTCGTTAAATCCAAATATATTGATTACTATAATCCAATTATATAATCAACTATAAATTGAAGTAGTTTGAATACAGTCCAACTGTTTAATTAAAGCAACGATTAAATATTAGTCCAACTAATATATATTTAAATTAATGACGAAAAATTGAAATGTGCGCGTATTGCCAAGTATTTAAATGAAATTACAAATTTAATACTTGCCTCCCACTATTTTTCGGCGAGCATCTAACCCTCTATTGAGTACTTGGGAAACCTAGTTTCCTAGTGGGCTAGGATCCCGTTAAATAACACACAACCTTGACTTTGGCCAACAAGCTGTATGATATTTAACTAGGTAGATCTCTAAGATCAATTGGATCTCATCCAATTCCTAGATCCAGTAGATGGACATCCAAGTCCGAAACATATATCTAATATATGCCAATATATCTGATATATTCCCTAACCTTTTTCCTCTGAATCAACTAAGCCTTGGCTTTGACACAACAAACTTAATAATTCTAGTTAAGTGGGACCCATTGACCTTGGAAAGCTTCGTAATCGATGTCGATGGACAAGAAGTGATCTTGAATTTGGCCAACAAATCACAACTTGGACAAGACCTACGATATGGAACAAAGCCTTCATGATTCAAACACATCCGCGATGGAAAAAGGTCTTGACTTTGGCCAACAAACCAGTGCCAATCTTGGATCTTGAGAATGAATCATTCAATGGAAGGAAAACGCTTAATATTTGTTGAGGGTTTTTCGCGTAATTGGCAACCAATTAATTATCTTTGATTATGTCTCATCATACACCCTTAAGCATGCATTCTAAAAGCATAATAAAGCGCGGTAAATAAATTAATAATGATATGCGGATGGATATTTAAAACAACTTGTTCCTAGAACAAATCTCTCCCGCTAGCACAAATCTTACTTCTACCCAATTACATAACACTTCTAAAGAAACCTCATTTACATTGAGGGGAATAGGTGAGAAGAGAAATACAAAGAGTCAAGAGGTAATAGGCTGGACACGCAAGTCCAATTTAATAAATTCTTTATTTATTACAATAATTTCCAAAATTGCCCTCACCCATCTAATATCCACCTGATATACATTATTCATACATCACATCAATGTATTCACACAAAGCATGTTTTCAATCAATCTAATCCATTTAATTAATCTTTAATTAATGACCATCCAATGTTCAAACAACGATTTGATTTGTGCGAGTCCAACTCGTTTTAAGAACAAGTACTCAAAGTACGAATTCTTGAATTATATCAAACTACAATATTAAATCCAATTTAATTTGTATTCAATACTAATTCTTCATTTAATTCTAAATTAAATAATTACCCTTTATTAATAAGCCTTTGCGACTTAGATTCTAAATCTACTCTTGACGGGTCTCAAAGCCCAATTAACATCCAATGTCAATTTAATTAAAGTCCAATGGGCTTTCAATTAATTTATAAGGCATGGACTTTGGCAACCAAAGCCCAATAAGGAATCACCCTTTGCCAAAAATCAATTTAGGCCCATTAGGCCCAATTAAAATTTTAATGGCCCATTTTATTATATTTGGACTTTATGGAAATGGTTTTAGGCCCAATTGGATCCAACCAATTATCCTAAACCAAACTTGGCCCAACTAAGCCCATTAAGCCCAAATACAACTTTATTACCCCAATTCAAAATTTAGCCCAACTAATTAAATTCCAATATTCCCAATATCCCAAATTAATTAACTAAAGTGTATAGCCATAATTAATTATTCAAATTACATTTCCAAAACACCAATTTACATAATTAATCATGCTTTATTATTATCAATTCATGTCCAACATAATTGAAACAAAATCAATTCATTTCCATGCTTTGATGGTCACGACAATGGTGGATTTTTCTTAATTAATTTTGATTTCAATCCAATTAAATCAAAAATCAATCTATCCATCATTTTAAACACATCCAATGGTCCAAAATTAAAATCACCATGATCTATCCTATGGCTTCATATTCGGCCAACATAAGGATTTTGATAAAATTATTTTTGATCAATTTTACACAAATCTAATGATGCAAAACTCTAAGTAATCATCATCTAACATCAAACAAACATTCAATTTGAAGAAATCATGCTCAGATCACAAAAGCCCCAAATTAAAGTTTAAGAACCCTCTAAGTCAATTTCATGCTTAATAACCTGGCTCTGATACCATTGTTGGGTTTTCTAGGTCTAACCAAGATCAAATTAAGCAATGAAATGTGCGAATACAACAAAGTAAAGTAGCGGAAATACTCACTTTGATCGTCTTTGTGATGCGTTGAACACAAAAATTTCTCCTTGAGACTCTCGGCCAAGACCTTGGTTGTGCTCCTTGTCTTGATCTTCAAGCTCCAAGCTTTGAATGTAGATTCCATGCTCATAGATGGGTTTCCCTATCACCTTTGAATGATCTCTTTACTATGCTAGCACTTGGAAAAATTTGCAACAAATTGTTTCCCTTCTCCTTGTGTGTGTCTCGGCGCAAGCCAAGAATGGAGAGAAAATTTTGACACAATGCCGAGAGGGAGGAGAGAAAAAAATGAGTGAGTGGTGTTGTATGTTTTGATTTCCAAAACCAAACACCATTTTCCATTTTCCAAAAATTGGTACAAGCCATAATGCCTCCAACAACTCCCATCAATCAAAAAATGACAAGATGTCAATCATCAAAAGTGACAAGACTTCCATCACTTGAGTGACTAATGATGTGACGCGTGATGTGACTTGTGGGCCCCACTTGATTCAAAAATCCAAGTGGGTCCGCAAACACTCCCGGGCTCGGGTTCGCAAATTCTGAATTAACGAATTTTCCGTTGCGACGTAATTAAATCAAATTTAATTAAATAATTATGCCTAGCAAAATTACTATTCACGTCGCTAGCGAATTAATTCTAATTAACTCGTTCGCCCTAATTAAAATCTAATTTTAATTCCGCGTGGAAATCTAATTTCGTTTAATATATTGAATATATTATTTTATCGATTAATTCCAAATTAATCGTTCTCTCATTTTTAATAGAATTTTATCCCAGATAAAATATCTCTGTAATTAATCCTAGATTAATTTTCTCTTTCTCATAATTAATCCTAGATTAATTATGTTCGAGTCATATGTCATCGGTGAATCTTCAGGAAGCAACCTATGAGATCCCTGGATATTTTGGCAGTATCTGGTCGTCGGACTATCCGAACACGTACGTACCTAGTACTACGTTTTTACCGATTTACAAGACATGGTTGGCTTTTAGCAAAGCACCGTGCCTATCCAATTCTCTAGAAATATTCTTAAATGAATATATATAGTCTATATTAGGCGTAGTATACGTAGTATTACGTATTGCGATCCAGTATCGGATGTCACGTGCGAGGCCTGGGGCTGGAATTGTGTCTGCCCCGTACGAAGCACATATCGGATCTCTGGTAACTAGTCTCTATAATCGGATAAACATGACCTAGTCATATTATCCCGATAGCTGCAGCATACATTAGTACCAGTTCCTTATCCTACGTGACTATCATCTCCATATGACTGAAGTGATACTTCCATTCCTGACATCACACCCAATACACTACGATTCTCAATATACCCAGAAGATGCGTACACAGAACCTGTTAAAGCCCTGGATGACCAAAACCAAGTATATTGATTGTCGCAAGTATTAGCGATGCAAGTCTCAGGTTAAGACCAAATACACCTACCTTTATTCAGACTTCCATAGACACATAGTCATACTACCAATGGAATTCCGAGGGGTTTATCCAGAGCGAAGCTGTTTCCGTACCATCGGTAAATACAACCTTCTATTACACTTGCATGAGTATCCAATACCCAAATATATGAGAACTATGATGTTATGCTCTCATAACGCGCATAAGTGCAATAATAGTCTATTCCGCATTATCGATGTCCAGTCTCGATAATACTACGACTATGGACATTTTAATGATTAAAACTTAGTGGATTAATATTGTCTCATGTCTTATTAATCCAGAACTAATCATATGGACTTTTATCATTTATGTATCTTGGTAATCCAATTACAAATGATAAAAGAGCAATTTCCTTTGTCACATAGTTAATTGTATAAAAAACACCATGTTCGGTAACAAATAGTGATGCTATGGGTCATAATTGTCCAACAATCTCCTACTTGGCCTATAGCCAATCACTCAAGTGTCCTACACCTGAACTATGTACGGTCACTCAAACTTCTGCTGAGAAACATCTTTCGTCAGCGGATTTGTAATGTTATCATCTGATGCGATTTGTTCGATCATCACTTCACCACGATGTATGATCCGACGAATAAGATGAAATATCGAAGTATATGTTTGGATCGTTGATTGAGACCATTAATTCTTTAGCCTGTGTTGTAGCCTAGCTCAGCCGCTAACAGAACTATACCTAATCTGATTAGGATTATATAGATCCAAATCGCTTCTATTGCTGCCGCCTCAATTGTAGCAATATTCCGCTTTTGTTGTTTATTCGGTAATAGTATCTTGCTTGAAAGATTTCCAGTTCACTGTTCCGTTATTCAAACTAATAGTACCCTTATTACGACTTATAGTCTACATGTTCTCCTTCTCCATAGCTTGGGAAAGTATTCTTAGTTCGTCTAAGATACTTAAGGATATTCTTAACATCAATCCAGTGACCATCAATGGGATTGGCCTGATTGTGACTCCATATGCTCAAAGCATATGAGACACCAGGTCGCATACATCTATTTCAATGTACGAGTTCTCGGAGAGTTCCAAAAACTTTAAGATCTATCTCAGTAGATCCTTATTCCTAGAATAAAGGTTGCCTCTCCCAAGTAATTATAGAGAATTTTCATGAAAGCCAAGCTTTCACCGATTATATTATGGGAATGTCATTTCCAAGAAATGATACATCATCATTATTTAAGACAATCATTGTCAGTGCGCTCCCCACTACCTTCTTATGTACACAAGAATCTTTCCGTTTTGAATTAAATCATATACATTATGATTATATCAAACGATAATTCCAAGAACGCAATGCTTACTTCAATCCATAAATGGATCGATTTAACTTGCAAACCTTGTTTGCTTGTTTAGGTACGACAAAACCATCAGGATGTTGTAAACATCCTCCAAAAGGTTTCCTTTTAAGGAAAGCAATTTTGACGTTCCACTGTCATATTTCATAAATGAAACATGCAGCATTAGCAAGCATTATCCAAATGGATTAATCATGGCAACGAGTAAAAGGTTTCGTCATAATCGACACGATGTTGATAACGATACCTTTTCGCTACAAGCCTAGCTCAGTACGTTGGTATGTTGTCATCCATGTATGTCTTCCTTGAAGACATAAATAGTACCAATAGGCACATGTCTTCCGGTACAACAACCATGTCCAAACTTGGTTGGTATACATGGAATTTATTTCGGACTTCATTCATGGCACTTTGCCATAATAGGGAGTCGATACCTTGTATCACTTCCTCATACGTAGTCAGTTCGTATTTCTCAATAAGATTTACATCTTTAGGAGGTGAGATCAGAAACCAATACCTCTAAGGTTGTTTTCTGACTCTCTCTAACTTATGCGGTTCTTGTGTATTAGAAGATTATTGGTATAGTTTCATCCTTGATGAACTGTTTGTGTTCCATTAAGGAATCGTTGCCTGGAATAGTATTACTCTGATTTTCATCATCGAGTTTTTTTTCCTCCCCACTTACCACTATATATAGGTATTCCTCTCAGGAAAACCGCATGGCAAGCAAATTAAATTGTTCTCTTGTGAGTTGTATAAGTACTATACTTTGGTTACCCTAGGATAACCCACAAATTAGGCACTTATCCGATTTGGGTTTTAGTTTGGTATCATCCAAACATATGCCCAACATTCCCAAATCTTCAGGAATGAGAAAACCCGGTTTCTTCCTGTTCCTATCTAATATGAAGTCTGTCAAACAGATTTTTATGGAACATTATTCCAAATAAGTCTTGCACTGTTTAATGTGTATCCCTAGAAGGAAATGGTAGCTCAGAGCGACTCATGATTAACCTTACTATGTCCAACAAGGTTCGGTTTCTCTCAGTTCGGACACACCATCTAATTGAGGTGTTCCATGAAGAGTCCACATTGAAAGAATACTATACTCTTTCAAGTAATTGAGAAAATTGTTGAGTTTCAATCAAGTCCCAAGGATCACAAACATGCATAAAAAACGAGTTGAATACACAAAGGAGTAAGGCGGAATACATACTCACATTGATGGGTTTGATGCTAGGAAGAACAAGATGCATTTTTGCTCCTTGTAGGTGCTCGGTTTGGCCTCCAAAAACAGCAGGGGCTGCTCGGTTTTGAGCCTTCTTCCTCCTTGTTCATTCGGCCATTGATGAACCACCATTGAAGCTCCA